>CAUYRT010089440.1:0-12757 GCA_963574885.1 Lepilemur ruficaudatus
TCTCCTTTGGTGGGAGAGCTCTGACTTACCATCAGAGGCTGAAAGGTGATTTATCTTCTTGAACAACCAAGGTGATTTTCTGCTGCCTCTTCCTGGAGCAAGGAGAAACAAAAAGAGTGAAGTAAAGCATCAATCTCCAGCTAGAATAGCTGTCTGGAAATGTCAACTTAGTGTGTACATTTTCATTTCCCATCTACAAGCAAATTCTGATATTACAAACAAAAAGAATGAGAGAAATCAATAAGGCATTCTTTTAATCCGTGGAGCTTTTTTGATAAAATAGTGATGTACAGGCGTATCCACAAAATATTTCTAGTTATATAGTAATATCCATACGACTTTCCAAAAAAAATGTAGTAACTGTAGGTCAAAGAGAATGAACATCTCTGTTATTCTGAGAGACATTGAAATACTGAGTTTTCAAGAAACTATGCAAATTTACATTTAAAATAACATTATATATAGCCAATTCATTTTGATACTTGAAATGAAAAATGTAATTAAAGCAATAGTATTATACCAAACACATTTTTGTCTTAAACTCAATGCATTAAATGAAATAGCCAAGTTTATTAAATTCCTCCACAGATAGAGCAAAAAAATTTCTTCATATTAATGAGTTCATATATATAATATTTCTAAATTTTCCATTATATTATATGTTCAATAATTTATTGTTTGTAAAACAACAATGAAGTTTATATTAATCTATTATTTAGCCTTCATTATCATTGGGTTCTATTAATCTTAAAACTATAAATTGTTGTGGAAAAAATTTCTAGTCATACAGTGCTTTCATTCCAAACTTAATTGAAAATTATAATCTTTGGTAGAATGATGTTTTAAAGAATCATTTGTCTAACAAAAAAAAAAACTCTGTAAATAACTGTTCTTGAAACAGCTCTTCTTTCATAGGAGTTACTCCTATTAGGAAGCCATTTTTTCATTAAATAATTATTTTCCATTTTTTTTTATCACATGTATAGAGGGAAAAAGTAGCCTGTTTTATAATGTTTCAAATCTCTAACTACGGATAAGTAATAATTCAGAAAGTTTTTTATTAATCAATAAAACACATTATGGTTTTAATTTTATTTAAGTGAAACAACTGGATTTTACATTAATGTGATAATTTTTCATACTTCTTTCTTTTCTTGCTCTTAATACTATTGTTTCTTTTCACAATAAAGTAGCTAGTACATTTAAACAGCAAGAATGAATCTGTGATTTAAACATATCATTCTGTCTACGCTATAGAAAATGAATTTTTTTAAAAAAGACTGGTCATAAACAGAAGAATCAACACACATGCAGGGAGAGAATTCCTTGTATTTATTCAAAGATGTAACTATTCTATGAATCTTTTTCTTACTTTAAATACTGATATTAAAGAGTTATGAAGATCAGACATGACACTATATGTAGTTTACTTAGCACAACAGTTAATAGATAGCAGCAAATGCTTTTTTGATATTCTAAAGATGTACTCATCCTTTTTCTTTCCATGTTTACTATTCATCCTCTTCTCTAACATATGTTATGTAGAAATGTTTTAAAATAATACTTGCTTAAAAATTATTAATCTATGATATCTTGGACAAAATTTATTTGATTCATTAGTCTAAATATCTTAGAATCCTTTTCTTTCATAGACTGGTCAAAACTTCCAAAATTTCCTTTGAAACTATTTGGTGGATGTAATTTCATCATGGTACTTAAACATATTCTATTTATCAGGTAAGCATATAACACTAGGATTAATTATAATCGTTTTAAAGACGCCCTGTCAACTTCATGATAGAGCAAGATTTAAAAAGGGCATCAGAGAAAGCAAGATTTGCAGAAATACACCCATGTTTTATTTAAACTCTATGTGCATATGTGTGTGTTTTCATGTATAGATATGATAAAGCTTATTTGTTAAAATCAGAATGTCAATGCTAAAGTAATTCCTGCACACATTACAGTGCTGAAGGGAAGAAAAATTTCAGAGGTCAATCACTGATAGTGATGTGTGTATATCTGTTTTTGTGAGTGTATATATATGTGCACAAGTCTTTATATGCAAAGCATTCTGAATAAAACACTTCTTTTAACCTACTATAATCAAGACTTTTAATCATAATATTATGTTCCAATGAGGTAAAAAAATCTTAATTTACTTATAAGCTTATATCCTCTATGTCTCCTTTTTCTTCTATTAAGAATACTAGTCTAGTTCTTGAAGAGTAAAATAAATTGTGTATGTTTGTGTACCTACATGTCTGTGTATATGTGTGTGCTTAATAATATAATATTACAATCATATAGGTATAGAAATGGGCATTTCAGTACCGGTAATTGTCAGAATAAATTACTTTCTTTTCCAAATAAGAGTTTTCTTTCCCAAGTTCTTTCTTTTTTTAATCAACCGAGTTGCAGTTAACACAGCAGCAGGACAAAGTAGCTGAAGGGTCTTTCGAACCAGGAGTTTTCACATCTAAAGTGAGTTGCAGCTCTAGACTTCATTTTGCAGGTAAAGGCTGTGTTAATTTCTGTTAATTAGCTTGTCTAATTATCCTAAGTGGACCAATACTCATCTACGTCTTGCTTGTACCAGGGACTTGAAAACCTCAAGGTGAAATTCTTTTTACCACATTATTATGTCCTTCTCTGCAATCCTCGGCCCTTTCATTCTCCTAGCAGGCTGCTGAGGATGGCTTCTACTACCCTCTCGGATCAAAAAGCATGGAAACGCATATCCAGTAACTTCACCTATATTTTTTCTCTTCACATCAGAAGGACACCTTTGTCCTTCAAGTAAATGGCCCCCTACAAGAAAAGTCATTCTTCCATGACGGGATCTGTTCGTTACCTCTTCTCAGTGAGGCCTCATCCGCCCACTCGATTTAATATTGATACCCACCCACCAACCTGCTACCGCTCACTACTTTTTACAATTTTTGCACAGCACTGGTCATCCTCTAATAAGTCTTATTTTCACCTATTGATTATTTATCCCCTATCACTGTATCTCAATTGAATTTAAGGATTCTCTTTTCTTTTTTATACATGGTTAAATCCTAAGATCCTGGAAAATTCTCTGCCATATAAAGGGCCTCGATACAATTTGTTAAGTGGATTGCTGGATGAATCTTCCCATATTTTTCTAAAATCACTTTGCTGTTATTTTACACCATCAATCTGTGGACGTGTTACATGAATACTGACCGCAGAGGAACTACGTGATGA
Source organism: Lepilemur ruficaudatus (assembly GCA_963574885.1). Taxonomy (NCBI): domain Eukaryota; kingdom Metazoa; phylum Chordata; class Mammalia; order Primates; family Lepilemuridae; genus Lepilemur; species Lepilemur ruficaudatus. Next base: position 3,232 of record CAUYRT010089440.1, read on the forward strand.
GATTGGAAGTTACATTACAGTTGCAGCTGCCACCCTCCAAGCTGTATCTGTACTGCCCAATGTTAGAGAAGAAATCAAAATGTGTAAAGTTAACCATATATATATATTAGGTTTTGTATGTATATTATTGTAAATATACATAATATATATAAAAATACATATATAAGGTTTTGTTTCTGCTATAAAAAATGTGCAAAGTTTTGTTTCATTACATTTGCTACAGCACTACCCTTTAAAATTATAAGAGTTACTTATTTTCAGAAGATACATTACTTATTTTGGGGTAAGTTCAAAAGCAGCAGGTAACATGACTTATTTTTTCAATTTACAGGACAGTAAAACGGAATATGAGGAAAGACATTTCTTCCTTTTGAAGAGTGCACCTGATCCTTGTTACCCCATGACAGACATTTAAATGTATAAACCAAAAGCTTCCACTGAGAGAGTGATTTTCGAAATACTTCACTGTGTAATTAAAAGAAGATGGTCAGGACAAGCTTTTTGAAATCTTGACTGGGACACGCTGGGTTTAAATTTGCACCCCAACCTTGAAGAGGAGAAATATCTAACTGGGTCCTGAATTAGCTGGCTGGAAAAAAAGATCTGTGCTGGAATTTATCGTTCAATATAATTGGAATTGTTAAAAAATACATTATTTTTCTAGCTGTATCACATTAGTTTAAAAGTGTCACTCATCCTGATGTGGTTTGATTTTTTAATAGTACATTTCCTGGTTAAAAATTTATTGTGATGATATAAACAATTAATACCTTATATTTCTGTTATCCTTGTGGATTAAATGTCAAAATTGTTTTTCCTCTCACTTAGTTTTAGCTAAGATTTTCATCTGAAAAGTTGACTCACTAAATAGTATGATAGATAAACATGTTGTAGATTAGTTTCAGAATAAAAAGTCTCTGTAAATCATGAAACTGATATAATGTGTACCTTAATTTTTAATAGAGTATTTTTTTAGAGCAGCTTTAGGTTCACAGCAAAACTGAGTGGCAAGTGCAGAGTCCCATATACCCCCTGACCCCACACATGCGGGGACTCCTCATGATCAACATCCGCCACCAGAGTGGGACAATCGTTACAAGTGGTGAACCTACCTTGACACGTGATTATCACTACTTTGCATTAGGATTCACTCTTGGCATTGTATATTCTACGGGTTCAGAAAAATGTACAATGCCATGTATTTTCCATTATAACATCATACAGAATAGTTTTGCTGCCTTAAAAACCCTCTGCGTTCCTCCCTTTTCCCTCTAACCTCTGGCAACCACTGAACTTTTTACAGTCTCAATACTTTTTCCTTTGCTAGACTGTCCTATAATTGGAATCACTTAGTATGCTGCCTTTGCAGATTGGCTTCTTTCACTGAATAATGTGCATTTAAGTTTCCTCCGTGTCTTTTCATGGCTTAGTAACTCATTTCTTTTTGTTGCTGAATAATATTCCATTTCTTGAGGTATCACAGTTTATTTATCCATTTGCCTACTAAAGGGTAAACACTTCCAAGTTTTACCAATTATGAAAAAAAAGCTATTGTAAACATCTGTGTGCAGGTTTTTGTGTGGACATAAGTTTTTGACTCATCTGGGTAAATACTAACTAGTGTGATTGCTGCATCATATTGTAAGAGGATATTTGTTTTATAAGAAATTGCCAAGTTGTCTTCCAAAGCGGCTGTGCCATTTTGCATTCACACCGGCAATGTGTGAGACTTCCTGTTACTGCACCTCCTTCCTAGCTTCTGGCATGGCCAGTGTTCTGGATGTTGGCCCATCTAACAGGTCTGTAGTAGCATCTCGCCTCCATTGAAATTTACACTTCCCTGGTGACATATAATGCGGAGCATCCTTTCATATGCTTGCTTGTCATCTGTATTTTTTCATTGGTGCTGTGTCTGTTAAGGTTTTTGTCCCATTTTTAATTGGGTTGTTTTTTTCCTGTTGTTGACTTTTAAGAGTTTCTTGTATATTTTAGACAACAATCTTTTGCCTGACATGTTATTTATAAATATTTTCCCCTAGTCTTTGGCTTGTCTTCTTGTTTTCTTGACAGTGTCTTTTACAGAGCAGAAATTTTTAATTTTAATGAAGTCCATTTATCAATTCTTTCATGGATTGTGTCTTCAGTGTTACAGCTAAAAAGTACTGGCCAAACCCAAGGTCTAGATTTTTTTTTCTGTTATCTTATTAGGAGAGTTTTAAAGTTTTATGTTTAATCATAGGTCTATGATTTATTTTAGTTAAATTTTGTGAAGGCTCTGTGTCTGGATTTATGTTTTCACATGTGGATGTTCAGTTGTTCTAGCACCGTTTGTTGAAAAAATTGTCTTTGCTCCATTTTATTACCTTCGTTCCTTTGTCAAAGATCAGTTTACTATATTTATGTGTGTCTATTTCTGGGCTGTCTAGTCTATCCCATTGATCTAATTGTCTGTTCTTTGCCAATTCTACACTGTCTTGATTACTGTAGCTTTGTAACATGTCTTGAAGTTGGCAATGTGGTAACAACAATCCTCCAACTTTGCTCTCCTCCTTCAATATTTTCTTGGCTATTCCGTATCATTTTCCTCTCTAGATAAACTTTAGAATTTGTAGTTTGTCTATATCTACAAAATAACTTGTTCAGATTTTGACTGGATTGCACCGAATTTGATCTATAGCTAAAATTGGAAAGAAATGATACCTTGACAATATTGACTCTTAACTATCCATGAACCATGATTATCTCTCCATTTGTTTAGCCTTTCATTTATCTCATCAGAGTTTTGTAGTTTTCCTCATATCGATCTTGTACATATTTTGTTAGATTTATACCTAAGTATTTCTTTTTGGTGTACTAATGTAATGGTCTTGTTTTCATAATTTCAAATTTCACTTGTTCATATACCTTATTTTTAACTTTATATTAATATTTTTCTAATGCTTTTAAACAAAGTAGCTAAATAAGAAACTGCATAGATATGCTCACCCTTACCTCCTACAGAGAGGGTGTGAAAAGAGTTGGGGAGGGAGAAAAGACAGGAAGTGACTTTCAATTTCATAGCTGCTGACAAGAGTCAACTGATCTGCAGACGAAGACTAGACCCCCGTCAAGAGAGCCTGGGGTTCACAGCCACCAACATAAGGCAAACTCACCTCCCACGCCCTGTGAATGTGAAAACTCCAAAACTGAGAAGGTGGGAGGAGTCCAGTGCAATCAAATCAAAACCCCAACAAGTTATTTTGTAGATATAGACGAATTGATTCTATAGTTCATCTAGAGAGGAAAATGATCAGAATAGCCAAGAAAATATTGAAGTCCTCTGACGGCAACATATACGATACTTTGACGGAATCTGTTACTCCGAAAGCATTCTTACCATCTCCAATTCGCTTCCTCCCATATTCCTTTAAACTCATTCTAATTAGGCATTCTCCTGGTCTCTTTGCTTTATTCCTACTACTCTACTCATTCTTTCTCACTTTTCTATGCGTATTCCTAATCTTCAGCGTTATGATATAATTATCAGCCCTTGGGCCTCTTCTATTCTTTGTCTTTTTTCCTTTTTTTTAAGACAGGGTCTTGCTCCGTTGCCTGGGCTGGAGTACAGTGACATCATCATAGCTCACCGCAGTCTCAAACTTCTAAGATCAAGCAATCCTCCTGCCTTAGCCTCTCACGTAGCTAAGACTAAAGAGGTGTGCTACCATACCCAGTTAATTTTTAAAAATTTTTTGTAGAGATGGAGTCTCACTATGTTGCTCAGGCTGGTCTCAAACTGCTGGGCTCAAGCGATCCTCCCACCTCAGCCTACCCAAGTGCTATGATTATAGGTGTCAGCCACTGCACCTGCCCTATTCTATGTCTTTACTCATAACCTCGTTAATAGCTTTCTGCCTTGTGGTTTTAAATTATTTCTATAGCAAATTATGAAACTCCGGCATCTAACTTCTTTTTTGACTTCACTTAGATATCCGGCAGACATCTCACACTGAATATATCCAGAACAGAATTCCTGATAACGCCACCCAACACCTGATATTTACCTGATTTCTTTAAGGAACACCATATTTCCAGTTATTCAGACCACACTAGGGGTTTCCTCCTTTATTTCCTTCCTTCATATCCCACAAGCTCTCTGGGAAGAAATTCTTTATGCAGCGTCTACTTTGAAAAACGCTCAAAACCCAACCAATGCTTTCTTTATTGCTACAATCCTAGTGAGCCAAAATAATGTCTCATCTACTGTACTACATGTAGCCTTTCTGTTCACCACAGATCTGTTGGAATGATCCTTTTATACTGTAAGTTTTATACACACACACACACCACTCTTCTCAAAATCCTGCAGTGCGTCCTGTCCTCGCAATGGCCTCATCACATTTCTGACTTCATTTCCTCCAATTCCATCCCTCCCCTTACTCTTCTCTAGCGACATCACTCTCTTTTTAACTCCTTCCTAACTACGCCAGGTACGCACACACATTAGAGCATTTTCACCAGTTGGCTGCTCTGTATGGGATGTTCTTTTCTCCAGATACGCAAGAAGATCTCTTTTCTACCTTCGTTAAGTCTTTAATTAAGTATTACTTTCTCGATGAGTCCTTACCAAACAATCATATATAAAACTGAAAATTCCAGGCACCGCTTATATTTTCCTGGATTGAGCTTGAGCCCATTATCCGAAGTGAAGTAACACAAAATCGGAAGAATAGACTCCACGTGTGCTCGCCATCAAATTGGTACTGACTGATTAACACCATGGTGCTCACATGGTAGTAATATTCTCCAGGGATTAGGGGATGGGGGTGGTAAACTCACAATTAAAGGACACGGTGAGCATTGTAGAGGGGAAGGGCATCCCTCTAACCCTTGGTAGGAAGAGGCAAAGATATAAAATGTAACCAAAATGTTTGTACCCTCATGATTTCCTGAAATAAAAATAAATAAATAAATAAAAATAATAAAAAAATAAAACTGAAAATTCTCACTGCTTACCCTTCCAAATTGGTTCTTTTTTTTCCAAGTTCAATGTGTTAAAAAAGAGTAAATAACAGAGTTTAATCAGAAATATTATAAATTACTATATTAAAAAAAGTAGATCTGATAGACAAATTAAAGAGTTGGCTTTTTAAAAAATATAATTAAAAGATAAGCAATGAATTGACATAATAAAAACACAAGGAGGAAATATATAAAATTAGAAATTGTGTATGGAAATAGACTGAATAGAAAATTATAAATATCTAAAAGAATATTTTAATCAAATTTTAAAACCTCTATGAAAATTGGTAATTTTTAGAAAAGTTAAATGGCTGTCACTGACTCTCAAAGATATACATAAAATCTTAAGGCCAATTATTATAAAATAATTGCAAAAATTGTCAGAATCTAAGTACCTAATAAAGATAATGCCCAGAAAATTTGCAGTTTAATTATCTAATCTAAAAGAACAAATTATTCTAATGGCATTTAAACTTTTCCAAAGAATAAAGAAAGAAAGTAAGTTTCCAAACTTTTTAAAAAGGTAGAATTACTCTAATCCATATGTTGTGATAGAACAGATTTAAAGAAAAATATTAGGTAAATTTGCTATAAGATACGATTGTGCTGAATATGGATACATGTTATTTAAAATATTTATACAGTCAACTTGCGTAAAACATTTTTTCAAGGCCAAAATACCACAGACCTGTCAAAATACAAATGACTAAGGAAAAATGCAACATAATGCAACGGACCATTAATATAATAAGAACACTTGCTGAGTATATATGTATATAACAGAATTCAATTTATTGGTAACACCAGGTCATTATATTGAAACCACATAGGCAAATTTGTAGCTAAAGACATCTGCAAGAATGTTAGCAGCCACACAATTTAAAATAGCTAATAACTGTCAATAACTCGAATGTCCGTCAATAGTAGAATGGATAAATACTAGAGGCATATTATTAAAATGTGAGGCCAGGAGTGTGAGACCAGGACTGGGCAACATAGGGGGACCCCATCTCTACAAAAAATAACTTAAAAAAATTAGCTGGGCACTGTGGCACAAGCCTGTAGTCCTAGTTATACGAAAGGCTGAGGCAGGATCACTTGAGCCCAGGAGGTCGAGGCTACAGTGAGCTATGACTGTACCACTGCACTCCAGCCCGGGGCAGCAGAGTGAGACCCTGTCTCTTAAAAACAAACAAACAAATGGTGCCTAAAGGGGTTTCTGAATTGATAGCTCCTTTTTGGCTTTTAATCTGTTTGGTTGCACAAATACATTCACTTCATGATATTAATAATTTATTGCTTTGAGTACTTATGAATGTTCATTTTTCTAACCCTAAGTATGTTTTGCATGAATAAAACATTCTGAACATGCACACGGGGGCATTAGTAAATGTATCTTCAAGCATACCTCAGAAACTGACCAAAGGCCACCACCCTGTTCCTTTCCCATTTATTCCGTCTAATATCCCAGTTCCACTAATCCACAGATCACACCTGACACTTCTGTCTCTCGACAGTTCATTTTTTATGTCCTTCCTCTTGTCCTTTCCCCTCTCTGTGTTCTGCTTAAATTTCTCACGGGTATGAGTTACAGACACGGACTGCCGGGATTGAAGATTTAGCTCCATCATTTACAACTGCTGATGCATTAGTCAATTCCCTAACCCTTCTGTGCCTCAGTTTCCTTATCTGTGAAAGTGGGAAAAATATAACATCTGCTTTGCAGGGCTATGAGATTTAAATGAGTGAATAATGGTAAAGAGCTTAGAATAGTGCCCAGCATATTGTAAGCCTACATAAGTTATTGATAAATAAAAATCTATTATTGAAATCATGCCTGGGAAAATATCCTAAACATTTTTACCCCTTTCATCTCAATAACTGCACTTTGCAAAATAACAATGCTGAATAAATCAAATTCTTTACTTTCTCAATGCCCATACCACGGTAGCTAAGAGTGGCTAAGACACACACACACACACACACACACACACACACACACACGTGTACACACAAGCACATTTGCAGAGTGATCTCACTTTGGATTTATGAATTTACTAAATTCACTGAGCTTTTAGGTTTTTACATAGTCACACTTCTCTTCTCCATTCACTCTCCTAATCTCCCAAATGACAATCCCTTTACATTATCCTCTTTTTTCAAAAGCCCTTATTTCTCATTTCTTCTCCTCACACTGAGCTGCTGACTTTTTCCCTTTTCACTGAGAAAATAGAAGAAACCGTATCAGAAATTCTGCAAACTCCCAACTCCTATATGCATACATATGCACCCATAAAATCTATTCTCCTCCTTTGATGTTTGAACTTTCCTTGTTCCTAGCTGAGGCCAGCCCTTTCTTTTATGCAATAAGTCCTGCCTTCTCTTAGCTAGTCAAGGACAAATTAATTTGACAATGTCCACATCTTTTGTATAAACACTTTTTCCTCTATTCTGGACAATTCCATTTGGCATACAATCACACCTTTATTTCTCCCATATTAAATGCAACATGTAAGAAAACCACTGCCCTCCTCTTTCTATGTCTTTATTTTGGTTATCTGAAAATCCTTTTCCTTCCATTCTCTCTTAAATTGATCCAGACATTTACCCCTCAGCATTTCCAAAATCCCCAACATTCTCCACATTAATAATTAGAACAGCTAATTCCAAGACCGGATCTTATTCAGGTGCCAACAGCACTGGACATTGCTGATCACTGTATCCTTCCCGAAACGCTCCCTTCATTTGCCTGTGTTGCACTATTGCTCAATTCTCATACTCACTGGCTGCTGCTTCTTTTTTTTCCCCTTATCTGTTTCACTTTTCTCTCATGAAGCACATGTCTAAATGTTGAACTGACTCAAACAGAGCTCAGTACATTACTACTTCTTTTTGTATGTCTTTATAAAATCCTCAGTTTATTTTATCTATTCTCATAGCTTTAAATCCTAATGTGGTGATAACTCCCAAATTTATAGATCCTGGCTAGTCTCCTCCTCTGAAATAGAATCCAAATTTCCGATACCTAACTGAAATGTCCTCTTCGATGTACAGTAGACATCAAGGTAAATGCCTTATGGCACAGTTAACATGTCCAAAATTAATATCTGGACATATCTCCACAAATCAGCCCTACTACAATCTTTCCCATCTCAGCAAAAGTCAATTAAAACTTTTCCATTGCTCTTAGCAAAAAATCTTGGAGTTACCCTGACCTATCTTTTTTTCACATTCTTTATATACTCCATTAAGAAATTTTATTGGTTCAACATTCAAAAACCGTACAGAAACAAATCACCTTTCTACACCCCCAACACATCCTCCCATCAACTTTTGTAACATGTCTTTCCCTCATTGTCACCTTTGACTCCTCACTAGTCTTAATACTTTGGATCTTGCTCAATTTCACTCTATTTTTAGCATGGCAGAGAGGGGTTCTATTAAAACATAACATACATCATTTCACTTTGCTCCTAAGACACCTGTATCGACCATTTATTTCACTCAGAGTAAATGCCGAATTCCTTCCTGTAGATCGCAGGATTCCCTAGGAGCTGCCGGCTCTGCAAGGCATCTTCTACTATTCTCCCTGCGCTCACTCCTGTCCAGGACCGCGGGACGCTTTAATCCCGCTCAGACATACGAGGTACCTCTGCATGTCTGGGTCTTTGCTCTTGGTGACCTGATTGCCCCCCCTTTCATGCATGTCCCCTGCATAGATAGCCACAGAGAACCCCTCAATTCTTTCAGGTTACTCAAGGATATTTCTTTAGTAATACACCCTTGGTCAACTTCAACATCCTCTGTCCTGAAAGTTCAATTATTTTCTGCTTTATTTTTTTGTCCTATAAATCCATATATTTTACTCATTTATATTTGTGCTGTTTGACTTCTCTACTAGAATATGAGCTAAATTAGGGTATACAATGGTGGCAACTAGGACAATAGCTGCATATTGTAAGCACTAGCATCAGCCTGTATCACGGCTGGCAAGAAACGGAATGCACGCTGGATTCCAGTAATTTGACTGAGTTCTCGTGCACTGAAGGGTCACCCAGAGGGACCTCAAGAGTGCTGTAGAGAGAGCCGTCTCACTGGAGTTGTGGCTTAAGTATTGGATATAGGCAGCCTACGAGGGAAATTCTGCAAGGAGGGATTTGAGAGAGAATGCATCGTTTACACTGTCTTTTCTCTCTCTGATAACGTTACTGGGCTTTCCATTGCTCATTTCCAAACAGAAGGTAAATGGCAAAGGAGTTCTTTGATGCAGTGCAGGGAGACCTAGAGAGGCAAACTGAGAGTATCTAGCACAGTATTCAATACATAACGGTGAAGGGAGCACACACAACTAATCCTATTTCCCTAGATGTGGAAGTATTAAGCTCAAGGAAGTTTATATATTAATTAATCGGGATACTGCAATAAGGCATTCTAAAAACAGCAAAAAACAAAACGCTTACCATAATCTCGCCAACAATGTATAGGCTACTGATTTTCCCACACGGCTAAACATAGCATCAAAGAT
>CAUYRT010089444.1:0-21537 GCA_963574885.1 Lepilemur ruficaudatus
CTGTGTTTCAAGGCCTGGTTCACTGTAGCCAAGAGGCCAGCCACAGGAGGTTATGAAAAGAAAAGAGAGCTCTCTAATTTCTTTCCTTTAATTCCCAGAGCATATTATAGTAACTCTCCATCCAGTGTCACAGAGAAAATGAATGTTACTTTCTGTTCAGGTGGCGCCTGAACACAATTATGGAAAATCTCTGCAATGTGGGGAAAAGTTGGGAGGCTGTGACCTGGTTGTCCCGCAAATTCCTGAGTTCTAACATTTACATTCTGCTTTCACAAATGAAAGTTTATTTTATGAAAAACAATGCAGCTCTACTTGGGCTTGTTAAAGGGCCACACAGTTCCCTGGCCAAAGAAACGTTGATGCAGACATCAGAGCCCGAGGTTTTTTTTGCCTGAAAGGAGCTGACGAAATACAAAACTGCTTTTATAGAAAGCTTTCTAGAGATCAGACTGCTGTGATTAGGATGTGAAAATTGAGGGGTTTGCTTTCTAATATTTCCCTTTCCACACTCCCTTTTGGGTCTTGACAATTAATGGGCCTACTTGGGGCTGGGCGCAGCTAGCTCTGTGATAAAGGCTAGAAACCTATCTTGGAGTCAGAATAACTCTTCGGGAATTTCACTTTTCAGTCAGTGAGAGACTCCAGAATAAACACTATCTCTGTCTGCCACATCTTCCTAGCGACCTTTACAGAATGGCTAAAGGATCCGCAAATCGGCAGCTGCTTTTTTCGAAGCTCACACATGAAAAACTGTTGGCAGTCTGAACGTTTTATTATTTAACACTAGACTGGCAAAATCGTTTTAGAGCTAGGGTACTGAGCATTGCTGACTTCCATCTAGTTTACCCACGACTGAAGGGATCCACGTGGATTAAGGCAATAATTCAATCTGAATGTTTGCTTTGTATTTAAAAAACAAATGAAATGTTGAACAGTTGTCAGGTGTTAGCTTGATCCTTATTGTAACTCTTCGCTAAGATTACGAGGATTATACTGAGCACTTGAAGTAAGATTTGGATAGTGACAAATACCAGGTTACCATTATCTGGCTTTGGCATCAATCAAAGAAGTATTAAATAATCAGATAATGTCTCGGAGCTCTCAAAAAATAAATCCTTTTATGCTAATCTGCACATGCTACTAATCATAAGGCAACTACACAGGAACTACACAGAAAGCAGTATACATGATTCCATTCACAGATCCTGTACTAACTATAAAGTAAGAATTAAGGTATTCTGTTCTGATTCATCCACGTGTCACATACCTTTAGGCAGTAAAAAATGTCTATGGGTGGCAGCATCTGTTGTGGCTTATGAAAGTCATTGTGGATCTTCGTACTGGCTTCTGGTAATTCCTTCGTATTTTTCAACAATCTTTGAAGCGACCTTCAAAGATTGAAATGTAATTATTATAGAATCATGGCGTTTCAGATCTAAAATAGACCTTCCAAATGGTTTAATCTAACCCATTCACTTTATAGGTAAGAAAACTCAAGGCTAAAGTGTTATTGTTCTTTTATAGCGTAACTCAAAACTTCTGACCTACAGCAAAATTCTATTTTCATTACGCCACATTACTCTTTGTTTTGTCTGCTTGCTCTCGAAGTCATCATCGTTTGTGATGAGGAAAACAGGATTTTTAACAGCTCTAGAACACTGCTTTTCATTTTCATGCAATGAAAAAAATGTCTTTATGAACACCTTCAGTGAGCAGCGAGCATTCTGAGCATACCTAAAAGGCAACCTGTTTACTTTAGTACATACGTACTGTTTGGTGACAGTGATTGATCGATTCTGCTTTCCCTCCCTTCCCCTATCCCATTTCTCTCCTACATATGGTGACAACACTTTTTTGAACAGATGGTTTCTTCCTACTCACCATCCACTTTTCTCTGCAATTTGGTTTCCATCTTTCCCGAATGTACTGAAACCTGTGATCTGTCCTACATCAAAGTCACCAGCCTTCCTCCTGCCATCTATACACTGCACAAGACAGAATTTAATTACCCTTTTTGCTCCCTAAACCCAGTTTTATTCTTCGCGATTCCTCCTTTACCTCCCTCTCGGTCTGTGGTTGTCTCCTTCATCTCAAGTTTGTTAGTAAAAATTGACAATTTCTGAAACGCTAAGAAGTGTCAGTCTGATAGGATTCAAAGGGAAAGAGTGCACACTTCCGAAGGCAAAATTAGGTCAACTGACCACGTGGCTTTCATTGCCTTTCCTTGCACAACATTTTAAGATTGATAGGGCCACTCTTTCTGAAGCCATCAAAATTTCATGATAAAACTATTTTTCCCTCTTGGTTACCGTCCTATTCTATTAAGTAAACCCTTGTTTACTTAATATCCCACCTTAATAATCCTTGTTACATCAAATCCTGCACCAGCCACTGCCTCATTTCTCCGCTCCCTTTCAGAATAAAATGTATCAAAATTCTTGCCTGGACCTGCTGTCTGCTGCCTCTCCTCTCCATATCTCTCCTTAGGACACTCCAGTTGGGTTTCTGTCCTCTTTACTCCATTGAAGTGACTCATGAGAGTGTCACCAATGATTTCCACGTTGCCAAATCCAATGATCCCTTCCCTGCCTGGTTTCAGCTGCTCACCGGCACTTGGTACAGTGTGTGCTTTCCTTTTGAAATACTTTCTCCTCTGTGCTAACACAACCCTCTCCCAGTGCGAGCTCAATCTCAGGCCCTCTTTGCTTTTCTGTCTTCTGTTCTTAAGCATAACCAAGCCTAATTATCTCAGCCATAACTACGATTGTCAATACCTGGATATCTCCATGTTGCTGATTCTCTAGCCTTAACCTCTCCTCTGATATCCAAATTCCCATATCTTTTGTCAAAGGATATCTGTTTTTGGTCTGAGTTCAGACTTAGCAAGACCACCCATCTACCACAGCCAGCGTCTTCCTCACTTCCCACCATCTCAGTAAATTGCACCACTAGCCACACAGTAGCTCAAACACAAATTCTAGAAGCATCACCATCGAGTGCTTTCTTTCTCCCTCTATGCCCACTTTCCATCCATCACACGTCCTTTGTGTGCTGAGTCTGAACTGTCTCCAGAATCTGCACACTTCTCTCCTCTTCACTGCTACACATTTTATTCAGGATGCTGTTCTCTCGCACGTGTATTCACGTGCCAACCTCTTAGCATTCTCCCGGCTTCCATTCTGCCTTGGCTTCCTGCACACATTCTGCACACAACAGCTGAACGTGAATCAGGTTGTCACTGACAGATTAATTCTTTCTAATGCTATTCCATTATAGTAAATAAAAATCCCTGTTCTTTACCATGGTAGCATGCCCTGTTGTCAGTGGTCCCCAACTGTTTTTGGCACCTGGGACTGGTGCCAAAATTGTCATGGAAGACAATTTCTCCGTGGACTATGGGGGGGGTGGGGTGGAGCTCTGCAGCCTGGTCCCTAACAGGCTACAAACCAGGACCTGTACGCAGCCTAGGGGTTGGGGACTGTAACCCTCTATGAACTGGCCACTGCCATCTTCCACATTCTGACTTACTCAGCACTTTCCAGGCGCACTGGGCTTTTTTCTGTTCTTCAGACCTGAGCACAGCATTCTGTCTCAGGACCTGTGCTTTCCCCTAGTCCTAACCTTTGCTTGCCTCGGCCCTTCTGTCATTTGCAGTATAACCCAAAGTGATATAAAGTCTTATTTGTCTTATTTGTGAACTCTTTCACAAGAATGGAAGCTCCATGAGAGCCAGTAATGTGTATGTGTGTATTTTGTTTGTTTTGTGTATTGTTTTTTACTGTTGTTTCTCCACTGCCTAGAAGAATGTCTGGCACATCGCAGATGATTGATAAGTATGCGTTTAGAAAATGAAGCATGAATCTCATAGACAGCAGGTCCTTGAATAATGTCGTTTAGTGATAACATTGAGGAGGAAGGAAAACTGATTCCTGGCCAAGGCCACTGTTTCTGCGGAGTCTGCTGATTCTCCCACGTCTGTGTGGGTTTTCTCTGGGTCCTCCAGTCTTCGCCATGTCCCAAAGCTGTGTCTCCATGACCCGTGTGAGTGAGTGTGGGGATGTCAGTCCCTGCCACGGGGTGGCTCCTGGGCTCCAGAAGAGGCTCTGACCACTGGTGACCCTGAGCCAGAATAAGCATATTGGAAAATGAACAAATGAATGAATACAAATTATTGTAAAGTAAAATTTTGTAAAGTCTGGATAATCATCCGGATGCGTAACAATACACCATGTGGTAGGAAAGCACTTGACCTTGGCGAGCTTGCTGTACTTGTGATTGTCGATTTTTGAACTCCGCAGTGGGAGGAGGTGCTCCCAACAATTTTCACTTTGCAAAGATTTAGTCCTTGATTAACCCACCACAACCCTTGTCACTCAGTGATCCACCAAAAATTGGGCAAATCATAATCTTACTTGTTTTTATTCATCTTTATTAAATGTATGTTTAGCTCACATTGATTGTGATGTTTGATATGAGAACATTTGGGTCTTTATTTAGAAATTGGGTGATGTTTTTGTGACCAGCAATATGCCATAGGGACTTAACTCTTGTTTATATCAATTAGCCTAGGGAAAAATTGATTTTGTTATAGGTCATTTCACTTAAAGTTGCAGTTTCTGAGAACCTCTCCGGGAACTTGAGCGAGGGCTTACTGTATAGAGGATTCGAGTATGTGGCTACTGAGAGCTGCTCGTACAACGAACTGCTTCAGGTTTCACGGGGAAGCCAAAAATGAATAAGGCAAGAATTCTGACCTCCGGCTATTTATAATGCAATAGAGAAAATAAGACATACATAGATTAAGTATAAAGTCATTTCTATTGTGTAGTGGAAGTAGTATCAACAAAGTATTACAGTAATTGACAGAAGGAATTTCAGAAAGTTTTTGACATATCCACAGACTATCTGTTGGGCATGGCAAAGAAGAAAAAAAATTATGTCACAAAATAACACGAGAGAAAGTAGGGTGGTGGAGAAAAGCAAAAAAAGCATCAAAAACTGTGAATACTTATATTCTGGAAGCATACAGGTAGGAAGAGAGAGACAAAACTGAAAAGCAAGTTGGATACAAGCTTCCTAAGTTAGTTTAAAGAATTTAGGTTTTATTTAAGAGAAATTAGGAGTTGTGGAAGTGGTTTGAGCAGGGTGATAACACAATCTTAGAATTGCTGTGGGAATTTTTCATGTGTTCGTACACGTTTCTAGACAGGAATCTGATTGCTGTGTTCCAGCAGTGCTTGAGAAATAGTAAAAGGATTATTCAGAATGGAGGGAAGTGATATCAAACAGAAATTTGGAAGTAATGGCAAATACCTGAAATAAATATGTGAGTAAATATAAAAGATTTAAGAGAAATTTGTATGCAGATCTGGGGGCTCTCTTCTGTGGTTTCCTCTGATTTTGCCCCTCGGGTTTCAACGATTTTGGCCACTGACCTTTGCTTTGCAGCATCCTGCAGCTTACTGTCTGCTTAGGCTGTTCCCTGCGCCCACCCCACCCCGACTCCCACACACACACCGGGGAGTTGAGAAATGCCTTGAGAGAATAAGCCAAGGTATTTCTGTCATTTTTTTCCCCTTAACTACCCTCTGTGTTGGTCACTTTCCATTATATTCAAAGAGGTTTATTTTTTAATATTTTGTCAAGGTTTCACTATTGATGTCAACAGGAGGGTTAGCTGCTCCATCCTGGCTAGAACAGCGACTCAGCCAAGCAATCTTCAAGGAGAAAAATCAAAGCTGAGGAATTTAAGTATAGGTTTTTCAAGACTATTTATAAAGTTATGGCAATTGAGACAACATGGCTTGCTGTAAATAAAAATATGTGAATATAAGGGGGTCGAGAGTAGACATGCACAGATGGCACTGTGTCCCAGAGGACAAAGGACAGTCCTTTCAAATATCGGCACAGAGGCTTTTAGCAATATTTATTTTGAAAAAAATCCCTACACCTCCCTCACATTATACGTAAAAATCAATTTCAGGTAACTTGTAAATCTACATATAAATTACAGAATAATAAAGCTTCTAGAAGGAGACATAGTAGAATACCTTAATGATCTTGGTCTAGGCAAAAACTTCGTAAACAGAACTAAAGATTAAGGAGAATATTTAAATATTAAACTACATTAAAACTACAAACATCTTTTCAGCAAACACCGCCAATAAGAGAGAGAAAAGGCAAGCTACAAAGAGGTAGTTGTGTGGCGGGGCCTGTTTTTTTGGATTTTCTTTTGCATCCAAAGGGATAGAATAACACTAACCATCTATCAGAATGGCAAAAATTAAAAAGATTCACAATATCAAGTATTGGCAAGAATATGTAGTAACTGGAACTCTCAGACATTTTTTTGTAGGTTGGTAAATTGGTAACACTGCTTTGGGAATCAGTTTGGCATGATCTATTAAAACTAACATTAGCAAAATATCTAAAACTGGGCAATTCCACCTCTAATATATTCCTAACAAAAGTTTATAGTTATATTTACTAAGAGATACATACAATAATGTTCACACTAACATTATTTGTAATAGCTAACAATATAAACAGTACAAGTGTGTATCAATAGAATAACAGATAAATAAATGGACATACGGTCATACAAAGGATTGCCCTGCAACAGTGAACATGAACAAAATAGTGCTGCGTGCTGTAACGCAGACGGATCTCATAAACGTAATAGGAGCAGAAGGTGACAGATACATACGTACAGCACATATGGCATTTGTTCATATTAAATATATGTGAAGATCAAAACAGGCGAAAGTAATCAGTGATGTTGGAAGTCAGGATAGCGGTTATTTGAGAAGATCAGAGAGTAGGAAGGAACATGAAAGAGATTTCTGAGGTTCTAATACTCTTTATGTGGGTGAAGGTTACGTGGGAGTGTTTAAGATGTGAAAATTCTTCAAGCCCTACCTTTTGGTTTGTATATTTTTATGCCTACTGTGCTTTGATAAAGAACAAGCTCGTTAAACATGTAGTTTGGTAGGATGCAAGGCATTGGCAGAATGATAAACTGGCAAGAGAAAACAACAATAGTTAGGTCACAAAGAGATTTATTGAAAAAGTCAAATAAATTTATGTGCAGAAGTCAAATATATACAGTGGCTAATAGTGTTGCTTCTCTTCTTGAAGCTGAGATGGAATAGTACACACCCATACACAGACACACACACACACACACACACACACACACACACCCCTCAGGACACCTCTCCTTTATGTCTCTTGACTTACAGACATAAAGGACATTTGAGGTTCTTTCAAGGAATTCTCAGATTCCCTCCCAAAAATCTCTGCAAATCAACTGGACATTTTCCCTGTCCTGTATAATGTTATCTGAGCTTAAAGACACAGCCTCTAATAAAACAACTGTCTTACTCAAACTTTTAAAGTTTTAATCCTTTGGAGAATGAAGTATATTTAGGGCAATTCTCCCCAAATGTCTGCTGCCTGTTTCCTGAGGATGACAGTGGGGTTGGGTTGCCACATGAGGCCTCTGCAATACCAGCATCAGTCTCTACAATTCGTGAGACTCTCTTCCCATCAGGCACTCTTCAAGGCGCTTCCATGTATGAAATCAACAAATCTTCACAATAACCTCATGAGGTAGATATTATCATGATTCCAATTCTCAGATTAGGAAACTGAGGCCCAGAGAGTAACTTGCCTAGAGTCCCAGAGCCTCAAAGTGGCAGAACCCATTTTCAAATGGAAGCAGCTGGTCTCCAGCATTTATCGACTTAATCACCACACTACACAGCCTCTCTGTAAAGGCCAGCAATTGGGGACGTGTTTATTTTAGGTGACAATGAGCTATTCCAGGAAAGTACACTTCACTGAGTAGGGCCATGGTATTTACAAATATAGGTGCTAGTGAGTGCTTAAAAGAAACTTCACGTTGGGACCAAAGGCAATGAAATGGGTAGGTCTCGCCAAAATATGTACTGTACCATTTTTGTGTTTAAAAATTCACTTAAAAATGTTTTGTAGTTAGTTTATCTCTATGGAATTTTCTTTTGGTCATTCAACATAATGCTTTTGAAATTTATCAGTGCTGAGACATCAGCTCTCAGTCACTTTAACTGCTGTACAGAATTTCTCTCTACAGGTGAAAATTCCACGGTCCAGTTATCTACCCACTTATTGATGGGGATTTAAAACTACTTTCCTTTTTTTTGTACTATTACATAATGCTCTAATGAACAGCCTTATGCATCTCACCTTGGACACATGTATTAAATCAGGAGGCAGCCAACTGTTTCTTTAAAGGTCCAGATTGTAAATATTTTTGGCTTTGTGGGCTGTAGGGTCTCTATAAGCAATTACTCAATCTGCCATCATAGCTCAAAAGCAGCCATAGACAATACATCAACTAGTGAGGGTGGCTGTGCTCCAACAACGCTTTACTCATAGAAACAGGCACTCGACCTGTGTGCTATAGTTTGCTGACTCTTGTGGGTGAGTTTTTCCAAGGCAATGGCTTTCAAAACTTTTTTAAAGCCAACAACCCACTCTATGTGTGTGTGTGTGTGTGTGTGTGTGTACTTATTAATGTATATAAAGAAAATAAAATAAAAATTGTATAAAACAGCCCCATGCCAATAGCAACACACTGTGGTAACTTCTACTCTGGTTACTTTTGAAAATCATGCTTCCCCAATCTGAAAAAGAGTATCTACAAAAAAAAAAAAAAAATCAAAAACAAAAACACCTTATGGCTAGCATCATAATTATTGGAGAAAATTCTAATGCTTTCTCCATGAGTTTAGGCATAAGACTAAAATGTTCACTAAGACCTTTGCCACTCAGGATTGTAGCAGAGGTGTTCAGTGTACTTAAGCAAGAAAAATCAATGAAAGTTATAAAGTTTGAAGAGGTGGTACATTTTAATTATGAAAGAATTGTGGATGTAGATAATCTAAAATAATCTGCAAATAATCTGTTAGCATTATTAAGTGAACATAAGAAAGTTACTGGATACAAAGTCAATATACAAAGATCAATTATGTTTCTAGACACTAGCAATTGACCATTAGAAAATTAGAAAATAAAATTAACATACTATGATTTGCAATAATTTTAAAAACAATAAAAACTTGGGAATAATCTAATGAGAAGTATATAAGACTCTACAAATGTTCAACATACAACAACACACAACCACAGTATGTTGCTATTGCTGTGGTGCTTTGACGAATCAATATTGTAATCAGTTTTCTATATATTCAATGGAATCCCAATTAAAATCCCAGAAGTTTTTTTAAAGAAATGCATAAGATGATTCTGATACTTATGTAGAAATACAAAGACTTAGAATGCCCAATAAAACACTAAAGAACAACAAAATTAGAGATTAGTAATATACACATTAGTAAAATTAGTAATATAAACATTACTAAATATTAAGACTTATTGTTAACTAACCCACAAGGGGTTCTCTCTGTTGCTCACCACACAAAAAGCCAATTACTGAGACAATGAGGATTGTCAAGGAAGAAAGGATTTATTACGGAGGACCAATCAACCAGGAGGTGGGAGGAATGGACCATCTCAAATCTGCCTCCCCAACCAACAAGGTTAGGGTTTTGTCTGGAGGCGAAATGAATAATGCATGGAGTAAGCATCATTGCATGTTTGGGAGAAAATGCAGGGCACACAAGCACAGTAAGACATCATGCTAGTACATCCATTGCATGGTCAAAAAATGGCAGATAAATCCCTCCCAGAGCAGAGATTTTAGTAGTATAAGTGTAATGAGGTAGGGGTTGATATTGGTCATTCTTTCTGCCTTGTGCACAGGCAGGATGCAGGGAGTGGGCTGCTCAGTGGGTCATTGGGCACAATCGGTGGTGGGATGTTGCTTATCTTGTCTTCTCTGGACAAACAGGTGGTGTAAGACTTTGTCGTTATCTCATGACTGCAAGGAGGCTCTGCCATTCCTGGGAAAGAAACTTAAAATGGGATGCATCAGTGCAACCGAAAGATTCATAGTTCTGGTAACAAATCTTACTGGTCTGGGAACTTGAAACATAAGAGAACTGCAAAAAGGCATTTTTGTTCAGAGAGGTGGTTACATTACTATAAAAGTGTGTAATTTAAAATGGTGTGGTATTGGTACCAGGGTGGACAAACCCACTGTTGGAAAGAATAGAGTTCAGAAACAGATCCTCACATAAATCATTACCTGATTTATATTAAATGTATCAGTGAAATATAGTAGAGGAAGGGGAGATTATTTTCTTTTTAATACTTGCTGTTGCATTAATCTCTTATTGGAGAAGCAAAATCCCTATCTCACACCATACACAGAAATTAATTTGACATGAATCACTGATCTAAATATGCAAAACAATAAACAAAGCTTCTAGAAGGAAATATAGGCAAATATGTTCACCAGCTTGGAACTGTGATACAATAACTTCTCAAGGTATATATTATCATGATCTACCATAAAAGACTGATGACATAAACTCTGTTGAAATTAAGAACTTCTATTTACCAAAGCAACACTGGTAAGAAATGACAAAAATAAGCCATATACAAGGAGAAGATATTGGTAATGTATAAATCTGACAAAATACTTTTACCCAAAATAGAAAAGAACTTCAAGTCAATGAAAAAAAAAATTTTTAATGAGCAAAAGACTTAAGCAGGAACTTCACAAAAGAACAGATTTCATTGATCAATAAGCATATACAAAGGCACTCAACATCACTAGTTATCAGAGAAAAGCAAATTAAGAGCATTATGAAATACCAATATACATCCATTATATAGCTAAAATTATAAAGAACAATAACAAGTATTAGCAAGCATTTAGAGTGAATCTCACATATTTCTGGTGAGAAAGTAGATTGCTACAACCATTTAACAACTATTTGATGAATTCTGACAATAGTTAACATACGCTTACACCATCACCTAGCAATTCTACTAAGTATATATTGGAAACAATTTCAATGTTCATTGACAGTATAGTGTGTACATTAAATGGAATAAACTCACACAGTAGAATACACAGCAATATAAAAAAAAATGAACCACTGCTGTATGCAACAACGTGAATGAATCTCAAACACCATGTTGAGTAAAATACCCAGATACTAAATATGTTCTGTATGATTCCCTTTATATGAGGTCCAAGAACAAACAAAAGTGTGCTATGGTAAAGGAAATTAGAAGAGGCACACCTTTCAGTGTGTATATCTACAGGTGGGTGACAGCCCACAGAGGGGGAGGTTTGGGTGAGGTAGGGGCAGAATGAGGGAGGCATCCTGAGTTCCGAAAGTATCCTATATGATAAATTTGGTGATGTTCACATAGTGTAAAATTTCATGAAGCAGTACACTTAACATTTGTACACTTCATACAATTTTAATTTAAAATTTTTTAATTGCATGTGTAAAAAATTTTATAACTTGCAATTTAAAAGTTTAGTTAAAAATTTTTAAATTTTTAAATAATCATTTAAACTAACTTTAAAAAAAATAACATCATCTTGGTTATGTATAGTCTTTTGCACTTCCACATAAATTTTAGAATCATTTCTTCAATTTCTGCAAATTCTGCGATGGTTTTCATTGGAATTACATTTGATGCATAAAATCAATTTGGTCAGAACAGTTATCTTTACAATCTTCAATCAAGGAGCATTGTGTTCAGATCATCTTTAAGTTTTTTTAATGTTATATAATTTTCAGTGTAGAGACTTTTCTTCTGTTCCATATATGCCTAGGTATTTGATGTTTTTGACCGTATTGTATGTAAAAGTTTGCCTTTACTGTATTTTCAAGTACTCTTGCATGCATATTTTCATTAGGCACTCGAAAGTCCTCAGTTTCTGGCAGGTGGTTTGAGTATTAGTACTAAAGTAAGATTGGTTAAACCTCATTGAAGTTCACGTAGTAGCTTAAGAACAATGTCAAGAATAGATTCTAACTATGTGGCACCCAATCAAGAGTGTAAATTATCAGTGGTCACAAAGAGTGTGACAGAAGAAATGGGGACAGAGGAAATAACACAAGCCATCGTCAAGAAGGCTAGGTTAGAATGCAAACTTTTTACCTCTACATAGATGATAGTCACAGGAAATAGCTACATTCCCTAGCTTCATACATATTAATATTTGGGATAAATCAAGCCTGTGTTAAAATTCTTAACTATGGCTCACTGCAAAAATAACCGTTTGAAGAGAGAATAGGGTAGCTCTAAAAACAATCATTGGACATCTGTTGATAGTAATATTTCTTGATCTTTGTTATGTGCAAGATACTGTTCCAGGTACTTTCACATATTAATTATTAATATTTTTATGATCATCTATGTTTTACTATTTCCATTTTATGCATTAGGAAATTGAGGCTTAGAAGAGTTAACTACAGCTCTCAATATGAAGCTGTAAGGGGTAGAGAGATGCTTCAAACGCAGGGTCTTCAAATTCCCCAGCCTATTGTTCGAATCAAAAACCTGTAACATCTCTATTTTCAATCAAAGAGAACAAACCATGGGTTCATCACATACTTTTTTTTGAGAGAGATACATACACTGATTGAGACTGAGATTCAAAATTCTAAATCTAGGTAAATGGTGAACCAAATTTGGAAATATTTATAACATGGTTTCAATGTCTGAAATCATTATAATGTCAAATCTCTTGGTCAGATTTTCGTACAGACTACCTCTTTGAATGAATAAATTCCTTAGCATACAAACACTAATGCTATTACAAAACTATTAAAAATAAGAATGTAAATACCCAGTGAATGTCTAACAAAATTAGCTTAACTATGCTTATAAATGGCTATATAAGTTAACAAATGCTAAGTACAGACTTAAGTATTTAGAATTTACTTAATCAACTATTTTCTAAAGCTTGGCTTTCCATTTTTAGCTCTATCCTGCCTTTTATTCTCACGTTATGAAATAACAGAAATTAGTTGTGCAAGTGTGTTTGTGTGCACACTGATCATTAATGTGTGTGTGCATGCACGTGGCAAATGTGTGTATGTGTCTGCAGGTAAGGCTGACAATGCCCTAGTGCTCGAGTAGCCAAGACCTATCTAGGGCAAGGCAATCGGAACTTTAGTAGCTGTTTGCCCCTGGGAAAACCACCTTGGATACAGGAAGAAATCCAATGTGCTTTATGGCTAGAGTCCAACTCATTGGGAGGTCACATTTTTCAAATGTGAGCATTTAGTTTTATATGTTTACTTGTTTATTTTGTAACACCACTGGGGCTTTTCAGGACTTAAACTCTTACTATTTCTTAAATATATTCTGGTAAGGATAGTTAGATGTTCTCCTCCATGTACAACTTCAAATTGGGTTCAGAAACCCAAGGCAAGGTTATTCTGTCTGTCCTAACCCTTAAAGTTAATGACTTCTAATTAACCCAGCAAGAAGCTAATGACTTGTAATCACTTGCCAATTGATTCTGAGCATTTTCTTTGTAAAATCAGTCTGGGTGAACCGGGAAGGCTCTGGCTGAGAGAAGGTAGAGGAAGATCAGGGATTGAGAAGTCACTCACAAGGTGAGTTCTGGAACATATGCAGGGCAATAGAAGCATATCTGTGGCCTTTTACCAATTATTTTAAAACCCATGAATGGTATTATAAATGAAGCTGCATTTATTGGCGATTATGTAACTGAAACACTGGAAATCGTTACCTAATGTCAGTTCAGTGACCTCAGTGTTTATCATTTGCGTCAATTCAGCTACTAAAAGGGAAATAAGCACACCAATTATATAGCAGATAATTGATCTGATGAGATACCGCACTCACAAAGATATGTTTACTTCGCTTGATTAAAGTCATTTCATTAGATGAGAGATAGAACATGTGTGATTATGAATCAAACATTTATCGAGAATCTACACTTGGGCCAGCCTCTGGGATATGCACTGGGCATAGAAGGATGAGTAATCTACAGCCCCTTTCTCCAGGAGTTTACAATTTGTGGCTGAGTTTACACCCAGCCCAGATTAACAAATGATCACCTACGGAGCTCTATGACAAAGGAACACCCTAAAAGTTTATTAAATTTGAAAATGCTTGTATAGTCCTCTCAGGTCCTTCATACTAGGCTTACATATATTTCTTTACCTCTTAAAATTTTCCAGTTACTAGTCACATTGAAGTTCAGGAGACTGACAAGGAAATCTACTATAAGGAATATTCGATGAAACAATAGTGAATTTATTTGAACTGCAAGCAATGTTTCAGAGAATATTCAAAAAAGAGTCTGTACAACTTCAGCCATGGAGTAAGATTTAAGACTAACACTATTCAAAGGCATTATACATTTAAAAGATTGACTTACAATTAGATATTACTGGTGGTAGTAGAGAATAAACAACTGGAAAAACTTATCATTGTTCCTATTGCACTTTTAGATAAGAAAATATACCAAAAAAAAAAGCCTGAACTTATACAACAATTTACACTCTCGTGTTTCAAAGTGCTATGACAAGGAGAATTTTAAAAAAACCAAATTTCATAAAGCAAAAATAAGTTCAATGCTTCAAACATTTTCCTCTTTTTTTCTCCCTTAGAAAATAGTTAAAGAACAATTCAGCTCTATCATTTTTTTTTTTCAACAGAGAAACAGGAAGATCAGAGTTATCAGCAATAATGGGCACTCACCATGCTGTGGCCTTCTCTGCTTTTAAACGTGGTCAATAACTGATTTCTCCTCAGTCTTGCAGCAAAATCACCCACAGGCCTTTTCATTTTTACCTGGCACTCCTCTTTTTAAGTGCCTGCCAAAACATCCCACTTAACTGCCATGGCAAGAAAAATAATCAAATTAGGAGAGTAAGGAAAGAATACAGCCATTGTGTGTGCAGGTACCGTCTAAACCGCCCTGTCATTTTCCCTGGGAGAGATTGCTGACCTGAATTGACAACCCAGAGTCTGGGCTCTATTCTCAGACCAACCACTGCCCTTGTGTGTGATCTCAGACAGGCTTTCTGATCGCACTGGTCTTGTCTCTTCCGTGGGTTGGGTGTGGGAGCACTTGAATGTGTGTTTGAAGGCACCTGGGCATGGCTAATCAGATGCATGATACTTTAGCCTCAAGTTTTAAGGGGTGCTATCACCTTAATTTTGTTCGGGTTTGGTTTGGTGGTGTTAATTAATTTCAGTAATTCTGATAAAAATATTGAAAATATACATGCATATATCTATGTATATATGGGTGTGTATATAAATATATATAAAATATATATAATTATATGATATAATAAGCCTTATAAGGCAATGAACAATTCATTATACTAAGCACATTGTCATTGTACTTGTACTGACTACAGAGGCCAATTTGCGAACCATTGGAACAATAATCAGGAATCTCTACTTTTCGAGGATTCATGCATCTGAATGCCTCTAAGGACAGAAATAAAAATGATAATTCAGCATGGTAACAGTGACATGTCAGAAAAAAAATAAACTCATTGATTTTCCTTACAAAACAAAAACTAAGATATGACCGGTTTTTGCTGTTGCTTTAGTCCAAGGGCCAGCATTTCTTCTGCTTTCTCTTCTCACAAAAGCCACTTTTTTCCTCTCTTTCTCCACACGATGACTCTCAGTACCACGAATCCTAAGGGAGAATCTAGTTTGAAAATACAAGAAAGTTCAAACCAAACTCCTGCTTGCACCAGTAAAACATAGTACAATATCCTTATGGATAGATATAGAGAAGGGTCATCCATTGATTTTTTCCTCCAAACTACACAGTCCTCTGAGTAAAATTAATAAGAACAGACACCATCATGCACTATTAGCACTGGTAAAATGTTTATGTAAAGGGCTCCCTGCAAAGAGGGAAACGGGAATGGTAGCAAACCACAGGCACAGAATTTTTGCCTTGCTACTCCCTCTGTCTGGAAGGTAATTTTCCAAGATATTTGCATACTTTCTTATTTCTCATTATTGAGGATTCAGCTCAAATGTCATCTACTGAGAGAGGCTATTTTTAACTATCCCACCTGATGAAGTGCCCCAAACTCCCCTTTCCACATTAGCTGGTTTAGTTTTTATAGCACTTTGATCTTTATTTATTGTTGTCTTGGTAATTGGCTGTCTGTCCCATTTGCCCGTGAGCTTCACAGAGCTGGGAGCTTGCCTTTCTGATTCACCACAGTGTTCTCAGTGCCGGGAATAATGCTTGGCTTCCAGTAAGCACTCATGAATATGTGATCAGTGAATGAATGAATAAATGATATGCTCATTTTCTTATTGTAAAGAAAAAGATTGCACAGAAGCAAAAGGGTGACCAATTTTGAACCACGCTGTAGGCTAATTTCACATGGAAGTAAGTACTTACCATTTACAGACAATGCTTATTGTACACTTGCATTTTCAGACCTTAGTGTGTTAGTCTCCTGAAATTTTGTGTGTAAGAGCCACCTTAGATAATTGTGGATAATATGCAAAAAAGAATACATAAATAACAAATGAAAAGTATTACAGTGAAGAAAAATCAACAAATCCAGGCTTCTTTAAGTGACAACTGGCTCAAAGTGGAATTCCTAATTGAATTAGAGTCGTTACTTTTTTTTATGAATTTGCAGATTGAGATATACTAACTCTAGCAACATTGTACTCATGAAACATGAAACATAGCAATTATAAATTAATCAAAGTAGATTGTAGCAATAAATATTTATAATCTGGTTCCCTCATAGGTGACCCAAGGACAACCAGACAATGCAATACAAAACAATAGGAATTGTTTATGCCAATGTATGTTCTAATTGTGTTAAACATCTTTCATTATTTGAGTTTTAATTCCCAGTGAAAGGAAAACCTTAAGAAATGAATGGTATACTCTTAGCCATAAAAATCAAAATACGAGTTGTATGACTCTTAAAGTACTTTTTATGGCTAACCTTTTGCTGTAAAAATTTGATAAATTATCATATAATTTAAAACATAATATAATCAAAGAGACATAAATGAAATGATTTTGAGCAAATTATGCTTCAAGAATACTTGCCCAAAACATTTTCCTTTTTCACCTATTTGAAGTGTCAAATCTTCTGTAAGGCAGAACTTTAGGTAGTAGCTGCAAGCTAGAAAATTCAGTTGCAGACGCATAATAGGCATTCTTGCTATATTTAGGATAGAACAAAACCCTCTTAATTTATTCTATACTGCATTAATAGAAAAATAGCATGAAATTATGTTTTTTAAGTAACATACCTTTCCTTGGTTTTGCCATTTGGGAAAATTTTTGTTTTATGTTAAATCCCAATGATGAAGAGATATATATGTAATTCATTATATTATTTGTACTTAAACATGAAAATTAGATAAAAATATAAGTAAATTTCAGAATCAGTATTTGTGTTACTGTGGAAGGTAGATATATATGGGGAAACAGAGATACTAAACTGTGATGATTTTTTTTTCTTTAAGGCTAATCCGGAGTCTCTTTCTATAATGTAACATCTTTCAGACAGACCTCCAAGAAAAAGTGATTCTGAAAATATGACACACCTATGCTGGAATTCCATATGATTCTACTGAAGATTTACTGTCAAAAGCATGTCTTTGCATAGCTGAAGGTTTGGAAAAATGCTAACCCTCCTCAGAGAATAAACGTCAGTTTGTTAAAATCAATGGCACAAGTTGCGGACTAATAGAAGGATTCACCGTAAACCAACACGGAGACACTGAGCATTCAGCATGAGCTGAATGAAGGCTCCTAGTGAATATTCAGTAATCAACATATACAAAGCATTTTGAAATATTTTTTAAACCACCACTTAGAATAATTTCTGAGCCTCTTTCCCACTTCCCTAGGGAAATTTTTAGTCACTTACTAAGAGATGCTTGCAAAGCACTTATATCCTGGAAGATGATCATTTAATGCCGATGAATGACTGACATCTGAGATATGCCAGGTAAATACCTTCGTCCTGGACAGAAGAGCTTCTAAGTCACACATGCCTTCCTGTAAGATGAATACTGAAGAATGGAAATGTACATATTATAATCACTCCTCTGAACTTGCATGTAATTCATGCAATCTATATAAATTCTAAAAAACGTATGTAAAATAGACAATAAGGTCATGGCCAAATTCAATGTATAATGTGCAAGAGAATATTATTTAATAGTTTTTAGTTAAGAAAAATTTCATTAATTTTATAGTTTTATTTTTATTTTCAATGATTTTAAACTTAAACTATTTATATTTCCTAAATTCTCTTGTGTTTTTTTTCTTACGATCACTGCTGAACTTAAATTTGCCATTCCCTTAATGGAATCACTGTTAGGGACACAGTCACTTGCAAATGATTTGCTTTTTCAAAATGAAGTCCAGTGATGATATTGCAATATCATATTCCCATGGTACCTTGGCCATAATTCTGAGGAAATATTGACACAGTTATTATTTTTAGACATTAAGTACCAGTAATACTATGTATGGAAGTCAGACTAGTTAGCAGCACATTAAAGCCCACCCCATTGAGACGGTCAGGAAAAAATAGTTCAAGAAAAACAATTTTATAAAGTCTTAGATTAATTTTTTGATTTTTCATCTATCAAGTTATATCCAAGCTCAGTCTTCCTTTCTTCCTGTTTTTGACATATTTTTAGAGATTCTTGATTATATAAATATGAATGAAAGATAGCTCATAATAAAACTCAGTCTTCAGTTTACTGGGGGAGAGAGGCAGGGAAGGAATAATTAAAATGCAAGCTGGCATGTGTAGAAATCGTAACCCTCACACATCGCTGGTAGGAATGTAACATAGCGCAGCCAGTTTGGAAAAGAATTTGGCAGTTCCTCAAACTGTTAAACATAGTATTACCACATCATCCAGCAATTTCACCCCTAGGTATTTACCCAGGGGAAATGAAAACATATGTCTACACAAAAATGCACACAGGAATGTTCATAGCAGTTTTATGCTTAATAGCCCCAAACTGGAAACAACTCAAATGTACATCCACTGATGAAAGAATAAACAAAAGAGGTATGTCCATACATTGGAGTATCATTCAGCAATATAAAGGAAGTAATGATACTTGCAATAACGTGGATAAACTTCAAAAACATTCCTAGTTAAAGAAGCCAGTCACAAAAGACCACATGTTATATTTATCCATTTATTTGAAATGTCCAGAACAAGCACATTTATAGAGAAATATCATAGGTTAGTGGTGGCCTAGAGCTGAAGACAGAGAGGTAGCAGAGATGGGGAGAAGAAATGGGCAGTCAGTGACTGCTACTGAGTACATGGCTTTGGAGTAACAAAAATGTTCTGAAATTAGATGACATGATTCTACAACTTCATGACTATACTCAAAATAATTGAGTTGTACATTTAAATGGTAAATTTTACAGTCTATAGATTGTATATCAATAAAACTGCTAAAATACAAAGTGATGTGTTATAATATAAAAATAAAAAAAATAAAGTGCTCTTGAAGATTGGAAAATGGAGTGAATAATCCTTTGTGTGGTAGGGTGAGGGAGGAATGCACTGTCAGAAATTTTCTAGAAAAGGAAACTGTTAAGCTGGATCTTGAAGAGTACGCAGAAGTTCTCCAAGCTGAGAACATCGACCATACTAGACAGAGGGGCAACAGCGTGAAGACAGGAAGGAACAGAGCTTATTTGCTGAAAGATTGAGTAACGGAAAAATAGGGTTTATGGCAGGAAAGTAGCTGGAGTGGTAGAGAATGAGAAGAAATAAGACAAAAAAGGTAAAAAAACAAGACCTTGAAAAATCCGTTAGGCCATGCTAAGAAATTATACATTTCCTTGTAGATGACAGAAAACTATTTTTAAAAATTGAAAATAAAATTGGCATAATCATTTTTGTTTTTCAGAAATAAAATTCAATTCTTCAGATAAGATTTATATCTCTGATCAAAATGGTCTACAAAATCTAGAAACTAACGGGGCACTGCCTGGTTCTGATTGCCCCGTAATCCAAATCCTATTTTTCCTTTATCTTTCTTTTCTTTTTTTTTTTTTTTTTTCCTTTTTGGTTGATAAACAGAAATCTTCCATTTTCTGGGAAATATTACTTTTAACTTTGTGGTGCCAGAAGGAGCTGATATATACTTATGAACATACCTCCCTGGCCACAGGGATATCCTTGAGCTTAGTAAGGTCAAGCACCATAAACCATGATACTGGTCAAAGTCTCTGGCACTTTGTCATCATTTTTTTTTCTAATTGGTACTAAGAAACAAGAGTCCCTCTGGGTCTGGTGAAATCAGAAGGATGGGTTAACCCAAAAGCTACTGATATCTTTGGTGTCTACATCACAGAGAATGTTTATCTAAGAAAATGAAGCAGAGTAGCAAAAACGGGCAGCAGTAAGAAACCAAGGGCATCCTGATGGTATTCAAATCCATGGTTCTGACAGCCCCCAAGGCCACACCCTGCCCTTGTCGTCATATGGCAATATGAGCCATTCATTTCCCTCTTTTGATTAAGCTGGTCAAAGTAGGATTTCTGTCACTTCTGGTAAAATATTTCTAATAGTGGTGGAGTTAGCCGGTTTAACCAAACACTAGCAGATTCTTGCTGGCTTATTTGGTACACCAGAATTTATCAGTCATCAGAAAACTATGCTTTCTGGTTTAGCCAGAAGCTGGATACTCAACTCAAAAGCAAGAGCTTAGTGCTTGCACTGCAGAAGCGGAAACTTGAAAAAGAAGAAATGAACACGTTCCATTAATTTTTTTTTTAATTGGGGGAAAACTACAAAGCATTTACAGTACAATGTTTACAGTCACAATTTGTAGTGAGCTGATTTCCCAAAATATATTACCACTCAAGTTCCATTAATTTTTGACATCGGTTCCTGGCTACCAGACGACACAATATCCTAACGGGACACATTGACTTTTAGTAAGCTATTTGCAACTAATAACGTAGGTACCAAATATCTAGCATATGTGCAACAGCTCTCCCTCATGCTCTTGGCAGCCGGGGCTCACAACACAACAGAACTGTTTCACTGAACCTGGAGATGCTGTAGAATTCCTGAGCAGCCCTCGAGAAAACCACTGACAAGTAGAGTGTGCATGCGAGATAAAAATCTGCCTGCCAGCCCTGGTTTAGGGCAATGAGAATTTATCTTATGTAGCAAAATCATTGACCCCTTTTCCGTCCTTTAATAAAGTTCTACCAACACCAGTCTAAGACTGAAGGCCAGCTCTCAGGAAATCTATTATTCATGTATGCCACCGTGTCAGTTTCAGCAAAGAGTCACCTTTCCGAGTACATGTGCCTTTTTATCCTTTACTATAAACACTGGATGAAAGGATTTCCTTTTGGTGATAAAGAATTCCAAGCATCTGAGAGCAAATGGAAGCGTTATTTGGGAAGACTTTTTCCAGAGCCTCTGAAAGCCCACAATGTGTTTGGGGCTAATCCACCTTTTCAGAAGTCACACTACCTACCTTTCATGCACCAGGCCCACTCTAGACAAAGAGAATTTGAGAGAAAGTCTGATCTGGTTCATTAAAGTATACTACATAAAGGCAAAGACAGCACAC
>CAUYRT010089448.1:0-31715 GCA_963574885.1 Lepilemur ruficaudatus
GCCAGGCACTGTATCACAGTCCCCAACAAGGAGCGGAGGAGCTCAGGGTTCGACCACTTGTCATCATGCTCACTGCCCGGGCTCACCCCCTCCTCCTCACCATCACCTCAACCTGTGGGAGGAGAGCTACCTGGCTCCCACACAGCCTGCGGTGCACATTTTCTCCCGCAGCCAGATTTCGGCCAGTGCCTGAACACAGCAGGTCCACGGTGTGTCCTAGCGGACGGTCCCAATTCTTGTGGGCAGAGGGGTGTCGTGGGAAAGGCTGGGCCCTAGGGTCAGACTGACTTGGCCTTATCCTAACCAGCTGAGGGACCTCTCTGTCCTGAGGGGACAGGATAGACAGATGAAGGAAGAGCAGAAGGGTGGGCAGTGTGGGAACCCGATGAGCAACGAGATGAAGGCGCTTTGTAAGCCAGGCGGGAGGGAGGTCTGGTTTCCCAGGCCCCCATCCGATCCGTGTGCATTTCTTCCCTGCACCTGTTGCCTGATTTCTCCGAGGCCCTAACCTTGGAATGGGGGGCCTGTGCCGAGGGGAACCAGATCCCCAAGGCTGGCCAGGGCAGGGGTGCCAGGTCCTCTAACCCAGCACCTGGGCCCTGGCTCCTTTGCCCCCACCAGGCCACCTCCCACTCCGGACAAAGCCACAGGGTGCAGGAGGAACCCAGGTGGCCACCCCAGAAGTGGCTAGAAGGGGTAGTGCTGCTGGGGTGCAGCGCCCCCCACTCATACCTGCCGCAGAAGCCCAGACACCGTCACCTGCTCGCCTCCCGTCATCCCAGCACGCTGGCTGTCTGCTGGCCAGTGGAGCAAATGGCCCAACCTCACAGTTTTCAAAGCGCAGCTGCCTGCCTGGTCACCTCTGAATCTCACAGAAGCCCAGAGAGACAGGCTTCACGGCTGACCCTGCTTCATACACGAGGCTGTGCAGGCCCAGGGCAGGGTCGACTTGGCCAGAGTTGAACAGCTACTGAGTGACAGGCCCGGGGCAAGGGCTCGGCTGTCTGATCCCAGCGCCGTGCTCGCTCTGCCAGCCTCGCAGACACAGACCCCGCCTGGGAAGGACCCCCAGGAGAGGCTCGCGCAGGATCGGGCCGAGGCTGGGCAGGACTCAGCAAGACGGGGTAGGAGCCAGCCCCAAGGCACAGAAGGACACACTGGGCTGAGCTTGGGGGAGAAGAGGGAGAAAATGAGAGTGAGTGACAGGCTGAGGCCATAGCACAGGCAGAGTTCTGGGGGGTGAGAAAGCTCAGCAGGGGTCAAAGGGCAGGCACTGGTGCCCACCTGCTAGGACCCAGGCAGGGGCTGCACTCCAGGGCAGAGCAGAGCCTACCTACCCATGGAGGGGATGTCCCTGTCCTCCAGGGACTAGATGGGGAGGAAGGACAGGTGAGAAATCACGGCGGGCCTCAGAGCCAAGCCCTAGAGTGGGGGTGCTGTCGTGACAAGTGCGGTGCAGAGAGGATACCCCCAACTGTGGGCTGGGATAGCTGGGGAGATGCCCTGAGGGAGATGGCTCAGGCTGGGCTCTGAAGGGGGGAAGGGAGGGAAGAGATCAGGGAATGGCACAGTGGGCCGGTGGGTGGGGGGACAGCATGAGCCCAGGGCTGTGTGTATGTGTATGCACCTGTGTGCACATGTGTGCACAGCTGTAGGAGTAGGGCAGGGAAAGGAGGGGAGGGTTTGGTCTGCTACCTCCCTGGTGCCCCCGGCTGCTTCTCGTCTACCTCCCACCGATCCCCCAGCAGGCTTGTGAACCCCACTTTACGAAGCAGGGCAGATCCAGCTCAGCAGGCCCCGCAGCCTGACACGGAACCCTAACGGCAAGAGCTGCGTTTACTGAGTGCCTGTAGGACGCCAGGCACTGTATCAGCAGCTTTGCACACACTTTCCCCACAAACACCCCACAAGGTGAGGGGACCCATTTTACAGATGCCCGGGAGAAGTAGGCAACATGGCCAAGGGAAAGGGCAGAAGTCACGTCTTGAGTCTATCCCGGTGAGATTCAGCTTCCCTGGGCTCTCCCATCCTCACTGAGGTTGAGAGCACCAAGGGATGACCCAGCTAGAACCTTCCACAGGGCCCGTAGAGCTAGCTTTGACCTAAGTTACTCCAAAACGAGAGGGAGCCATGTGAGAGGGGTAGGCTGAGAGCCTGGCACACTGGAGGCCCTTGGCCAGTGAGGAGTTAACAAGTGAGTGAGTGAGTCTTTCCGGCGTTCAGAGGAGAGCAGTCCCTCTGAGCTTGGAGGACAGGAGAAATCAGAGAGAGTTTCCTGAAGGAGGCAACACTGGGAGCTACTCAGCCCAAGGACACACGTGCTCTGCTCCATAGCTGCATTCACTAGGCCTTGCAGGTAGTTCCAGATTCCCAGGCTCTGCCAGCAACCGTGTCCCTCAGGGCCCAGGGGCAGAGGAGAGAGTGGTGAGGCCACTGACACATCTAGACTCCTGAGGACTCCTCATCACCATCTGCGATCCTTTTAAAAGGAGAACTGGCACTGAGGATGTGAAACCGGCCCTCCTAGGCACTTTCCTGCCAGGCGCAAGACAGCAGGAAGGATGTAAAAGTGGTTGTCTGTGAACCCCCACGCCCGGCGCCCCACCCTGCTGTCACCCCACCTCCACCCCTCCCCGGGCAGCTGCTCCCACTTCTGAGCCAGGGCAAGTCCTTGGCAAGTCCATCCCTCTGCCTGGGCCAGAGGGAAGCTGACAGCCCACAGGTGGCCCTGGGCACTCCCAGCCTTGCCTCGCCACCCCTCCTCCCAGAGCACCCACTTTGGGCAGGGCAGAGCCTCCAGGACTCAGTCCCTGAAGCCAACCCGAGTGACCCAAATTCAGTGGAGCCTTCCCCTGCCCCCTCCCAAGTCTCCTGAGGAAGCACAGCCTCGTCCCCGGCCTCCCTGCGCTTCATCCCAGAGGCAGCCCCCTCTCAGGGGACAAGGAAGGAAGGGGGACCCTGCAGCCCTGAGCATTCTCTTTGACCTCTGGGACATCTCAGAGCGGTTTGAAAGAGCTGAGTTGAGGCATCATAATAATGACGGAGTTAACAGAGTCCTAACTGCGCACCTGCAGTGCACGTAAGCTGCCGGGCACTCTGATAAGCACTTCAGATAAAGTAACTCACTGAGCCTCACAACATCCCACGAGTAGGGTGCTTTAGTATCTTCAATTTATAGGAGAGGAAACTGAGGCCTAGAAAGATTGGATGAATTATTCCCAAAGGCACACAGCTGTGACGAGGCAGTGTTGGGAGGCTAACACAGGCAAGCTTCGGGGGCTGTGCTCGAAGCCACTGCACGGCAGGGACCCGGCCTCGCAGGGGAAGGAGGAAAGCCCTGAGGCCATGACACTGGGCTTGGGGCACTGCCCTCACGGCGCCTCTGCCAGAGTCACCACCTGCCAAATGGCAGGCACCACGCCCCCAGCAATGCCCATCCCAGCGAACATTCTCCGAGCTCTTACGACATTCCAGGTTCTGTGCCAAGTGCCAGAAAACTGCGGCCCAGGCCCCTTGGCCCATCAGCTGACCCCAGGTTCCAGAGGAAGCCCTGCGACAGCGCCCGCAGCGTGGAGCCCCTGCGAGGCCCTGCCCTGGGTCCAGCCCTTCCTCAAAAGGATCCCAGAACGACGCCTCCGCCGTTCCTTCCTTCTGGACGTTTTATAACGGGTACAGGATGGGGCACAACGCCTGCTTTGCTAATTCCAGTGTCCAACGTTAAAAGGGCTTTTTGTCTGCGGTGTCGTCTTTCTGCCTCTCCTCCCTCCCTCCCCCTATGGATTTTTTGTAACACATAGTTCTTAACCCAGGTGCTGTGAGAAAACCTCAGTTTCCCCGCCAGTACATGGATGACTGCACTGATCGATGGTTTCAAACCTTATCAGCCTGAGAATCTTTCCTTCCCATGTTCCCTGCTATGTGGGGCTGCCCTGGGGGAAGGAAGGGGCTAGGTCCCCCGACTGGCCCACCAAAGCCCCCATACTCTATCCCCACACCACTCAGCTCTGAGCCTCCGAGGAGAAGCTTCTAGGCCCAGGCCCAAGGCTCTGCATACTCTAGTCCCTCTCTGCCTGCCCCCGCCTGGGCTCCAGCCACCCTGGCCCAAGAGGACACCCTGACCTGCAGTGAGTTCAGGGCTAGAATGAGGACTTGGAAACCCCAGGCAAGGGTCAGACATGGACTGGTGGCATAGGCCCTGCCTGTCACCTTCGACACCCTACAATCCCCAGGGACCAGGCTGCTCTGGCCTGGGGAGGGGCACAGGGGCTGGGGTTCGAGAGCTGCAGAGCCCGGGGTGAGGGAGGGAGACTGGGCCAGCCCCCCCTTTCCACTGGTCTCCTGCCCCTCCCCCCAGCAAGACCCTGAAACTAGTTACATCCCACCTCCAAGATCCCAGCTGTTCCGGGACTCTGTTCTCTCTGGCTCTATTTTTCTTCTTCTTTTGCAATCTCCACGAAACCCGAGCTGCAGATGGGTGGGGGCGATGATTGTTTTCTGTCTGACATCTGGATTTCATTAGGAGCCCTGGGCATGCTGACTCGGAACGGCAGCTCCCCTGCGCTCGGGCCCTCTCCTGACCTGCACAGTGCCCGGCTTAGCTGGACACAGGAGGCACAGATGACAAGACCCCTTGGACCTCCTTCAAAGAGGAACCAGCACCCCCAGGAGTGTCTTGGGAGTGATAGAGGCTGAGGCCCCAGAGGATGTCTGCTCCCAGGTCAGCACCTGAAGGGTGGATGCCAGGCTGTGCACGGCTGGGCCTCATAGCCAAGGAGGGTAAGGGGAGGGTTTAGGGAAAGGACACAGGGCCCTGGTGTATGGCCCCTACTCCACTCACCCTCCATTCCAACAGAGGTGCTGAGTGCATCAAGGTAGGGAACCCTGCACCAACCCCAAATCACTGATGAGGAAAGGTGGCCCAGAGAGGTTAAGTGACTTGCCCAAGGCTGCATAGTAGCAAAATGGTAGAGTTGAAATTTGAACGCATAAATTTGAGGCTGTTTCTTTTGACCTCCACAAAATATCCTCCTTGCCACCAACAGAGTCCTCACTGTTGGCATGTGGACCCTCAACCCTGCCTGAGCTTCAGAGGAAAGGTATTATCTGGCATTTTTGTGTGCTATCACCAGAGAGGTCTACAGTGGCCCCCCAGTGTCAAGCTGCCCCCAGACACTGCTCAGGGCTACCTCATGGCTTTTGTGGGCCCTGGGCACTATTGCCTTCGTAGGCCCTTCCTCCCTAAAAAATGAATAAAAATTATATTTTCTGACTTCATTAGTATAAGGGCAGATCTCCAGGCTGGATTCATAATCACATGTTCATCATTATTATATTCATGTTCTCTTCTGGTTTAAAATAAATAAAATGAAACATTTCTGCGAATCCCTAAAAGTATCATGGCCCTGGCGGTGTGCCTGCCGCTCCTTACGGAGAAGGCGGCCTGGTCACTCGGTCAAAGCACCTTTGATGTTCTTCATCTGATCTGATATTTCCCTGTTTTCTTACTGCTTTGCACTTGTGGCCTGACTTCGGCAACTGGCATGTAAGCTCCAAGAGGGAGGGAAGCTGTCCTGTTTTGCGCATTGTGGCGTCCTCAAATGCCTACTGCATGATTAGCACATAGTAGGTGCTCAGTAAATATCTGCTGAATGGATAAATCAAGGCAAGCCTATCTGTAGGTGTATTTGAAACCCAGCTGGTGGCACCCACTTGCCCAGGTGGCCTCAAAGACCTGGTTGCCCGCCTTGCTGTCTTCTCTCTCTCCCCCTCTCTAGGCACCACATCACACAGACGGTAATTCCTCAGTCTCCAGAATCCGTCTCTCACCTCTGACCTCTGCTCACCCCTGGCTGTGTCCAGTCTCATCAGTGCCTATCGGGGCTCAGGGGCTGGCTTCCTCCACAGCCTTGTCCAGCCTGCCACTAGCAGGACCTTTCAAAATGCCAGTCCGACCTGTCACTGTGACCCTCTTCCCTGCCCTCCCGACAGTCCAAATTTGCGCCATCTGGCACGTAGGCCTTCATCACCTGTTCCGGCCACACCCCCACTCCTCCCCCAGGAGTGCCCGCTGTCATCCAGGGCTCACGGTGCCCGGAAATCACACGCCTGCTATTTACACGCTCACTTGGAAGCCTTCCCCACCCCAGTCCAGGCTCCTCCTCTCTGAGGCCTCCGCTGAAGCCTCAGGCTGAGCTGGGGCCTCATGGCGAACGTCAACTACAGCCCTCGTCCCCCCGTGTGACCAACAGCGTTTCTGTCTGTCCCACTGAGGACAGGGGGCGGGCTTTATCTAGCATGGGCCCGGAGCACAGGAAGCACTCGGGAAGGGCCGGGTGAGGGGAGTACGCCCTGGGCCCTGCTCAGTCCTGGGCAGACCGTGTCCCTTGCGCACAGATGTGGCACCACGCCAAGTCCCCACACGCATACAGAGAGCCATGCAGGCAGCTGCAGCTGGCTCCGAGTGAGATGCTGCTGCTCAGGCCCTCACCGTCCTGCCCGGCGTGTGCAGAAGCCAGCCCACCGTACCCAGGTGACCCTGCAGGCAGGCCCAGCAGACACCAGCATGTCTCCCCTGTGGTCGCCAGGTTTCTGGCTGCCACTGACCTCCCTGACTGCACTGCAGCAGCAGACACCCCGAGGCTGGACTGGTGGTGGAATTCCCAGGCATGCGACTTGGCCAGACCAGGCCCGGTGTGGCCTCTGTCCACACTGCTTGTCCAGAAAGCCATCTTTTCAAAGAACCCTCACTTTCTGGGAATGAGAGTGGAGATCGGAGATGCTAAGGGTGATAGTAGGACGTAATTGAAAAAGCATGGGCTCTGGAATAAGGAACACCTGAATTCCAATTCCAGCTTCCATAGTCATTAGTTGTGTGACCTTGGGCAAGTCACTTAATGTCTCTAGGCCTCGATTTTATCATCTGGCAATTGGGGATCATTGTAGATATAGATACAGATATGTAGATATAGTACCTCTCTGACAGTGTTGTTGAGAGAATTAAATGAGCTAATGCATATAGCACGCTGAACCCAGTGGTAAACTCAACACTCGGCGGCTATTACTATTGTTGTTGATAATATTATTATTGCCCTTGGGCTGGATGGCTGGCACACCATGTGGGGACAACAGAGGTTGCTTTATCAAGAACCAAGTGATAGACACTCTTGGGTCCTAAGCCTTCTTGGGCCAGTGCTGACGTTGGCTGGAGATGGACCGTGGCCCAGGCACAGCCTCAGCCCTCAAGGCGGAACTGCCTTTCCACAACATTCAGCATTGCTCTCCACACCTTCTGCCTCTGCTGCAGGGCTCCCAGCCTTCCTGCCAGTGTACAACCCCCTCATTCTGCCCCTGGGACATGTGAGAGGCCCCATCACTTTGCTGAGCTGAGCTCTGGACACAGAGGTGTCCCTTAAGGTGGAAAAGAACCAACTGCCAGATTACCAACCCCTGGTTCCTGCAACCACCACCAGGGCCACCGGCACTGAATCCTTCCCCTTCACTTTCCCTGCTGCCTCCTCAGACCCCCAGGGCTCCACGGGCAGCTGCAGGATCCAGGCAGGGCTGGCCTAGTAGGAGTCTACACATTCCACCCCAGTTAGACCACTGAAGATTTTAAAAGCATTTAGATCATGTAAAAATCATTCCACAGAAGGAAAGGAGATAAAAGAGCAAAAAGAATATTTGAAGAAAATAATGGCTAAAAACTCCCCAAATCCGATGAAGAATTTTAATCAATGCATCCAAGCAGCTCAACAGACTCCAAGGAGGATAAACATAAAGAGATCTGCAAATACA
This sequence comes from Lepilemur ruficaudatus, assembly GCA_963574885.1. Classification (NCBI taxonomy): domain Eukaryota; kingdom Metazoa; phylum Chordata; class Mammalia; order Primates; family Lepilemuridae; genus Lepilemur; species Lepilemur ruficaudatus. Next base: position 7,795 of record CAUYRT010089448.1, read on the forward strand.
CACAGGATAATAAAAGTACTGAAAGCCAAGACAAGGAGAGAACAGAGCTATACAGGAGGAACATTTTTGTATCTCATTGGAGTTAAGTTGTTACAAATCTGAAGCAGATTCTGGTAAGATAAGATGTATAAGATAAGCTCTAGAGCAACCACTGAAGAAATAACTAAAAAAATACAGTTAAAAAATCATCAAAGAAATTAAAATATTACATTAGAAAATTAATGCAAAAGAAAGCAATAAAGAAGGAATAGAGGAACAAAAAAGGTACAAATGGCAGTAAAATGGCAGATCTAAACCCAACTGTATCATCAAATGTGAATGGATTAAGTAACCCAATCAAAAGGCAGGGATTTTTAGATTGGGCAACAAAAAACAAGTTCCAGCTATATGCTATCTACAGGAGACACACTTTAGATTCCAATACTATTGAAAGTTAAACAGATGGAAAAATATCTATCAGGTAAACAGCAACCATTAGAAAACTAGCTATGCTTAGATTAGACAAAATCGACTTTAAAACAAAAAATGTTACTAGAGGAGGACATTTTATTGTGATAAAAGGATCACTCCATCAGGAAGATACAAGTATAAACATAGTTACACTTAGTAGCAGAGTGCCAACATACACGAAGCAGAAATTGACAGATTTGAAGAAAAAACAGACAATTAAACAATAGTCGAAGACTTCCATATCCCCACTTAAAATAATGGATAGAAGAAGTAGGCAGGACATCAATAAGGCAATAAGCAACACCATAAACCAACTAGACCCAACAGCCACCCAGCAACAGCAGAACCCACTCTTCTCAAGTGCACACGAAACAGTCTCCAGCACGGCTCACAGGCCGGGCTCGGAAACAAACCACAGTCAATTTAGAACGACTGAAACAATACAAAGTATGTTCTACGACCACAACGGAACAAAGTTAGAAATCATTAAAAGATGTTTGGGAAACTCACAAATATGTGGATATTAAACAACACGCTTCTAAATAACCAGTGGGTCAAAGAAGGAATCAGAAGGGAAATGAGAAAATACCCTTCGACAAACAAAAAGATAGACACAGCATACCCCAAAACTTGCGGGATGCAGCTCAGAGGGAAATTCGTAACCATAAACATCTACATTAAACAAAAGAAGGATACAAAGCCGGTAACCGAATCTTCCACTTCAAGAAACTGGAAAAAGGAGCAAACTAAAGCAAGCTGATGGAAGGAAATAATGGAGATCAGAGTGGAGAACTGGAAGCAGGGACCCGAAGAGATATTTACAAACTCGCGTTCGTAGCAGCGACATTCACAATAGCCAGAGGTGGAAGCAACCAGGAGTCCACTGGTGGATGAATGGATAAACAAAGTGTGGTGTATATACACAACGGAATATTATTCAGCCTGAAAAAGGAACAAAACTCTCACATGTGCTATAACATAGATGAGCCTTGAGGACATTACGCTAAGTGAACTAGGCCGGTCACAAAAGGACAAATACTGTGTGACTCCGCTTATCTGAGGCGTTCGGAGAAGTCAGACTCACAGCCCGAAAGTAGAAGGGCAGTTGGGGGGGACGCGGGAAAGAGGGGATTATCGTTTGACAAGTAGGGAATTTCGGTTCTGCAAGATGAAAAGTTTCTGCAGACAGAGGAAGGCGATGCTCGCGTACTGTGAATTCATTTAATGCCACTGAACTGTACACTTGAAAATAGTTAAGATGGTAAATTTGATGTTATGCGTATTTTGCCACAAGTTAAAAATAAAGATCAGAGTGGAAAGCAATGAAATAGAGAATGGAAAAGCAATAGAGAAAATCAACTAAATCGAAAGTTGGTTCTTCGACAAGTTTAACAAAATTCGCAAAACGGTAGTTGGACTGACCAAGAAAAAAGAGAAAAGACTCAAACTACAAAAACCAGAAATGAAAGATGGGACGTTATTACCAACCCGACAGAAATATAAAGGATTACGAGAAAATACTACGGACAACGGTGTGCCAATAAATCAGGTAAATTAGACGAAGTGGACTGATTCCTAGAAACACACACAGTCCCTGACTCAAGAAGAAACAGAAAACCAGAACAGACCTATGGCAAGTAAAGAGATGGAATTAGTCACCAAAAATCTATCCACACAGGAAAGCCCAGGCTCAGACGACATCTAAAGAAGAATTAATACTAATGCTTCACTCTTCCAGAAAAGAGAACATGATGGGACACCTCCAAAATCATGGGAATTGATCCAGGCTCCGTGAACGAACCTGGAAAACAGTACACTAAGTGACAGAAGCCAGTCATAGAAGACCCCGTATTGTATGACTCTCTTTCTACCAGAACAGGCAAATCTGTATAGAGAGAAGGCAGATGAGCAGTTATGGCTGCCAGGGGAGGGAAGACCAGGAGGTGGAACAGAGAGTATGAAGTTCCTTTCTGAGGTGACAAAAATATTTTCTGACTGTGGTGACAGCTGCACCACTCCGGGCATATACTGGAAATCACTGAATTGTACGCTTTAAATGAGTGAATTATATGGTGAGTGAATCATATGTCATTAAAGCTGTTCCAAAAAAACCATTCTACTTGTAATAATATATATGTTAAGCTCTTACATAATATTTCATTTGGGACACGGGCTTCTTTCCATGGTTCATAAAAGCCTTGCCAACCGTGCCTTCCTGCAGAAGACCTGTGCCGAGTACCCACAGCATGAGGCAGCTCAAGCTGGCACAGGGTCACACAGCCAGGGATACGGGGTGAATCTAGCCCAGCTCCTGCCCCTGACCAGCTTTTGGTCAGGTGGCGGGTACACAGCATCCAATTTAAATTCCAACCTGCCAAAATACCTCATACCTCGCCAGGTGGGCGCACTCTTCGCAGTGATCCAAAGGAAAAAAAAAATAACACTAGCCAGCATTTATGGAGCGCTTCCTGTGTGCCAGGCACCGTGCCAAGCACTTTCCATGCATTGTTTCACTGCATCCTCACAACGCTCCTGTGTGTCAGTGCTCCTCACATGACAGATGACGAAATTGCTGCCATGAGTGGGTGCTCCCACCACTTGTCAGGGGAGGAGGGAGGTCCTTGGGGCTTCAGGAGATCTGTACAGAAGCAGGTTTGGGATGGGGCCGGGAAAAGCCCTCAACCAGCTCAAGGGAGAAACTGAGGCTCCACAGACCACGCCACTTCTCAGGTTGGAGTGGCATGGATGCGCAAGGAGGCAAAGAACACCGAGGTCCCAAGCCCGGAGCTCTCTTGCATGTCCTGCCCTCCCCTCTGCACTGCACCGCTCTGAGACTCTGTTTCTTCCACTGTAAAATGGGGCCACTATGTCTACTTCTGCCATAGCGTTGAGAGCCCTACATGAGACAGTGATCCATACAAAGGAAGAACCAGTTTTAAGGCTGTGCTGGAAAGCAGGAGGGACCCTCCGCCCCAACATTTTTTTCCTTTTTGAGCCCGGGTCTCACTATATTGCCCAGGCTGGTTTCGAACTCCTGGGCTCAATTGATCCTCCTGCCTCAGCCTCCTGAGTAGCTGGACCTACACCCATGAGCCACTGTGCTCTTGCCTTCAGAAGAGCTCTGGCCCTGTCTGGAGAGAGGGCAGCGAGTGCACAAGTGCACACACACTCAGACACACACTCACACGCACATCTACCATCCCACAACCTGTGGTCACCATCCATTGCCTTTAGATACTGGTCACACTGCGGGAGGACCTGCCACCCTTATCCTACGCCCTCCTGCTGCTGGAAGATTCCCTGGCTGCCAACCCAGAGTGAGTGTACCTCCTTGAAACCCCCATCACCCCTGCTGGTGTCTGAGCGTCAGCCACCTGCCTGGGTTAGAATCCCAGCTCCCCCACTGACCAGCTCAATGACCCTGTATCAGTTCCCTCCTTGTCAGAAGCATCTGTTTCTTCTTGTAAAATGAGGTAACGAGAGCATCCAATGCATAGGGTGGTTCCACTAAATGAAATAACACTTGGAGAGCATCTGGCACAGTGCCTGTCTCCTCCCTACCGGGCTCAGGCCTGCTCTGCCCACTCCCCAGGCTGTGGGCAGGGGACGCTGGAGGGTTGTTGTGGATGACAGTGTGGACATGAGCTGAGAAGACCGTGTGCTGGGGTGCAGCAGGGCAGAACACATGGGGCTGTGGACTGGGGGGCATGGGCATCCCCTTGAGGCCCCACTGCATCCTTAGCTCCCCGTCTGCCCCTCCTCCTACCCAGAGAACCTGGGGTGGGGGCTCACCCTCTGCTGGGATCTGCTCATGCCAAGGGCTTTTGCTTGCTGCATGCGTTGAGGGGTGTGGGGTCTGGAGGAAAGCCACCAGCAGTCAGCACCACCATTCAGGGTCCAGGGTGGAGGAGGCACACGACTCACCTGGGCATCTTACTAAAACGCAGTGCGGGGTGGCCACAGTTCTCCATGTCTAACAACCTCCCCAGGTTGTGCTGTGCTGGGCCACACTTGAAGCGGCAAGGCCCTGACGCACGCATGTAACGAGCGACACGCACACCTCAGCCTCCCACTGGGCCTGGAAGGATGCAGCCCCACCCAACCGTGCCTCGGCTTCCAACATCTGGAGGGTGATGCCACATGGATTTTTCAGAGTTTCCAAGATTCCATTTCCATTACATATATAAAATAAAAGTAGTACCACATTGTAAAAAATTGGAAAATAAGACAAACTAATAGCAAAAAGAAAAAAAATCACTGATCATCTCATGCTGTATTTAACATGACTGCGCACCTCGGATCCCACGGCCATGTCTGTGAGTGAGCCGGGTCATCTGTGAGCAGGACGACCCAGCAGTCCCGCCCCCACCCCAAGAGAGAGGCCCAGCCCCACAGTGCCTGAGGCCTTGGCCACGACCTATCCTGGGGGTACAAAGTCACCGCCTCCCTCGAGGCAGGGGCTGAGGAGCGGAGGTGGGGGAGGGGCTGCACATCTGGATTCCTGGCCCAAAGCCGGCATTCCTTCACTGTGAGTGTGAGGAGATGCGGCCTCCCTCCCGAGAGCCAGAGCTGAGAACCACACAGAGCCTCATAACAGGCCCCACCCCAAAAAGACTGGTGGGGATTTGAAGGCCCAGAACCCCATTTGGGGGCCCAGTTTGGGTCCAAAGATCCTTCACCCTGATTTTGGACCAGCCAGCATGGGCTCAAGTTCGGCCTCTGTCCTGTCCACACCGGCCAGCCTGGCCTCCAAAACCCCAGAGGGGACCAAGAGGTAGAGACCAGAGGCCAGGGCCACTCTCTGGTGGACAGGCCACTGGGGAGGCCACTGCATCTGCCCCACCCACAGGAGCCATGCTGCAGGACAGTGAGGGAGCCTGACAGCCCCTCCCAGGCCATGCTGCCTTACCTGGGGGCAGTCCTTGATGTAGTGTCCTTTGTTGAAGCACAGGTGGCACAGATAATTGGGCGGGGGCCGCTTGCTGGGCTTTCGGGCCTCGGAGGTGAGAGTCAGGTCAGAGAAGTGCTCGGTGAGGGAGCTGAGGCCGTCAGCAATGTTGTTGAGGGAGCCGTAGGGCGAGGCGCTCTTGTACACGCTGCTGCTCAGCGCCTGCGGGAGACAGAGGCACACGTCCTTGCAGCTGCGGCCCTGGGGGAGTTTCCATGCACCCCTCGACAAACACACGCACAAAGTCATACTGAACCTTTAGCTGCCCAAGGACTCTGGCCTCCAGGAGCCAAATCCTAACTCTGGTTGTGTGTCTATGGACAAGCCAGTTAACGACTCTGTGCCCCTGTCTGTAAAATGGGAATAATGATTGCTACACCTAGGGTTTCTTTAAGGCTAAAATGAGGTCATGAGTATAAACCACTTTATTTCATGCCTGGCACTTAGCAACCATTCAGTAAATGGCAATGATGATGATGATAATGGTTATTATTATTAATTACCTTTATTTCTTCTTTATACTCTGCCACAACATAAGAAGGTATAGTAGAAAGCAACTTGTCACTAACCGGTGGAGTGACTTTATGCAAACCACTGCTGACTCAGTTTCCCCTCTTGGAAGGAAGGGGGACGTCAGCTGACAGCATTGCCTCCGCTTTACACAAGAAAAGACTGAAGTCCAACCTCTGCCTGGTCTCCTGTGGCATGAAGCCTTTGCAGGAGGCAGCGTGGACTGTGTCCCGGGAGTCCTCAGCCTGGCCCAAGCCACCTCTCTGGGCGCCTGAGGAGGGCAGTGGCCACCTCTCTCACCTCCAAATGACAGGAACCAGACATCTCACTTAGCTTCAAAGCAGATGTGGCCCAGGCCCCCTCCTGGTGTATACAGCCTCTATTTATAGGAGTCACGGGCTCCAAGCAGCCTGGCGCGCTGGAATTCAGTGAAGGTGGGGCCTACCAGGAGGCCTACCAGGAGGCTGGCAAGGAACAGCCATGGGTCCCCCTTTCCTGGGGTAAGGCCAAGGCTGGAAAGAGGCAGCTTCCCCAGGAGGGTTAACGATAAACCTGGGCAGGCCCAGCTCAGCTCAGGTGCCCCAAAACTGCAGGAGGAAGCCATGGACCTTGGGGCCCTTGGGTCTGAAGGGAGACCAGGCTTTGTTCTTGGGAGCCCTTGGGCTGCTGGGGAAGTGGGCCCCTGAAAGGATGGGCCTCAGTATCCCTGACAGAGACGGGGCAGATGGGGGCCCAGAGCGGGGCAGGCTTTTCCAGGTCCCCTCAGTGTAGGAAGGGGAGGGAGGGGGGTTGAGAGCTGGCCCCTCCACCAGCCGGGACAGACCCCACCCCTCACTCCTGTGTACCGCGGCCTCCCCACTGCTTCCAACGTCAGGGGTCTGCCGCTCCCCTCCTGGCAGAGGCAGCCCTCATCATCCGGGCTCCGCACCGTGCTTGGTACCTCAGGACGCATTGCTGTGTAGCCACAGCTCTCGCCCTCTCTGGGCCTCTGTTTTCTTTTGTGCACTTTTGGACCAGAGCCTGGGACGTGGAAGGAAAGGCACAGACACCAAAGCTGGGGCCACAGTCAGGCCCCAGTGACGGGGCTCCACAGGCCGTATCTGCTCCGCCACTGTGCAACCCAGCACCCGCGGAGCAGTCCACACCAGCCTGCACTCGGTCTGCGGGGAACTCCGCTCTCAGAAGAGCCCAAGATGGAGCGGCCAACCTGAAGGCAGAGTGTCCCCCATCCCTGGAGGTGTGGGAGCCAGTGGGGGTCGGCCTTACTGGGCGTGGGGAGGGTTCCGATGGAAATTGGATTAGATGATAACAGTAACATATCCCAAGCACTTACTGTGTCTCAGCACTGGAAATTTTGCACATATTAAGATAGCTGATTCTTACCGCAACCCTATGAGTCACTGTCCCCATCTTACAGATTATATGAGTGTGTTCAAACCTGTATTGAATGACCTGGGAAGTCTGCACAAACACAGTTCTCTGGGCCCCACCCCAGACGCACCACAGCAGCCAGCTACCAGGGCCCCAGGGCCCCAGGGCCCCAAATGTGCATTTCTTGGTTTGCAGTAAAATACACAAAACTTACCATTCTAACAATTTTAAGTGGCATTAAGTGCATTCACAATGTTGTGCAACCATCACCACTATCTGCCCCCAGAACGTCTTCCTCTTCCCAAACTGACACTCTGTACCCGTTAAACAACAACTCCTCCCCCTCCCCCAGCCTGGTGGGTATTTTTCAAGCCCCCCACCTCCCCCCATGGGGAACAGTTCACACCAGCCCAGCCTTAGAGCATTCAGACTTTCCAGCCAGCAACATCTCTTCTTATCTTGACTCTAAGACACTCCTCAAATCAGGAGACCCCTCCTACCCCCAAATCGGCCCCAGCTTCTCAGAGAAAAGTTCATCCAAACAAGAAACTTGAAGCTCCAAATGGTGTGACTCACCCTCATGGCTGGGAAATGCAATTTCACAAATAACAACCCTCTTATTTTTCCCCCCTTTCCTTTCCTTTCTTTCTTTCTCTCTTTCTTTCTTTCCTTTCTTTCTTTCTTTTTTTTTTTTTTTCTTTTCTGGATAAGATTTAAGCAAGTCCACAGGAATCAGGACTGTTTTGGCAGCACATTGTCAAGAGGAAGGGGAAGTTTGGTGGGTGCCAAAAAGTGCACTAATTACACCCTGAAAAATCTCTCCCCCAGTCTTGTGGCCATGCTCCCCTGCCCACGGGTGGCCCCGTGGGCATCCCTGGACAGCCAGAGGCCTCGGAGCAGGCAGCTTCACACTCCACCCACAGCCTCTTGAAGGCCACAGCTCACCCCTGCCCACAGGCAGCTCTGTGCTCAAAGAAGCGAGGCCAGAGCTCCCCCTCCTCACGGCCTCCCCACCTCCAAAGTCATCTGGCCTGTCCCCAAGGGCTGCTCCCCCTCTCTTCCTGCAGCCCCAAGTCAAGAGGAACATCACCTTTGAGCTAAAAGGGCAGAGACTGTCAGCCGATCCAGCCTCATTCCCAAGTTACAGATGGAGAAACTGAGGCCCAGAGAGGCACAGGGACACAGACCAGGGCACCCAGCCAGGCCTCAAAGCCAGGAGCCTTGCTTGCGTGGCTGGCGCGGAGGGCGGGCGGGGCAGCAAGCCGTTTCCTCTCTGAAGCCCCGTTTGAGCTCAGGCCATGGAGGTGAAAGGCGAGTCGGCCTCCCGGCTGTTTGCACAGCCTGTGGGGACTGGCCAGAGCCGAGGCCAGCACACAGAGCTCCGTTCCTCCCCGTGCAGAGCCGGGGCCTGGCCTCATCTGTACACCGTAAATGGAGCATAAAAGAATGGCACCCTTGATGATCCCTGCAGTCATGCTTGGGGTGCAGACACCAGGGACTGAGAGATGCCCCAGAACCCAGCATGCAGAAGGCACTCGGTCCACGCAGGCACCACCTGTTCCACGTCCTCTCGTCTGTGGCTGGAGGGCAAGGCAGGCCCAGGAGCCTTTCTCGGTCAGCCCTAGCTTTGCTGCTCTTGCCGTCCCCTCAGATCAACTCTGCTTGTCTCTGCATTTGCTGCCCACCCACCACCCCGAGCACCCCTCTTTGTGTCCATCTGAACCCCGTCTGGGACCTGAGTCCAGACTGGCTCTACCTTCAATGTTGTGGCCTTGAACATCCCTTTCCCCTTGCTCAGGCTCCAAGGAACAGTGTGAAAAGCACAGACTAAGGTGCTCCCAAGGCCCCACTGGTCACAGAGGCCTCCCCCAGGGGCCTCACTGAGCCCCGGGCTGCAGCTCAGTCCGGCCATGCAATTAGCAGGGGGCGGGGACCACCATGCAACTCTGCCTGCAGTTGCCTGGTGCAACCGTCCCTCTGATGCAACTGTGCATCAGTCCCTCTCTATTCTCTTTACATGAGTGATGCTTCCCCATCTCTCCCACGAGGCTCGACGTCCCTGAAGACAAAAGTTCTGCAACCTTCCATTGCCCAGAGCCCAGGCTGCACCAACACCTGTCCTGGCTGCAGACAACCACAGGCGAAGCAGGGCCTGGGAACTCCAATGACAGATAGGGTGATGGGTGCCCTAACACCTTAAAGCCTTCAGGTTGGGGTCTCAGTGTTTCTGTGGCTGGTGAGAGGACACTCTGCCTAGATTACGCCGCTCCGGGCACGAGAGGAGGACAACCCCACTTACATGGTGGGTGGAAGCCCCTGGGCTATCCCAGTCCAAATCACCAGCCTTGGGGAAGGGGCCACCTCTCCTTCCTCCTGGGTTCAGTGACCCTGGCAGCTAGCAGGAAGCATGGGACCCTCATACTGTATCTGAGGGACTGAGCATCAGACTCCTGCCCATTGCTGGGACTTCTCCAAGGTTCTTGCTTGGCTAATTAGAGAAAGGTAGTTGGGAAACACTACGGTTTTCCTGATTGTACCGTGTGTTATATACTTGACTAGATTCTTTGCTTTTCTTAGTTCACCTGGCAAAACACTATTTTTTATTTTTTAGAGACAGGGTCTTTCTCTGTCACCCAGGCTAGAGTGCAGTGGCACAACCATAGCTCACTGTAACCTCAGATTCCTGAGCACAAACAATCCTCCCACCTTAGCCTCCTGGGTAGCCAAGACTATAGGCGTGCACCACCACACGAGGATAATTTTTAAATTTTTGGTAGAGATGGGGTCTCACTATGTTGCTCAGGCTGGTCTCACACCCCTGGCCTCAAGTGATCCTCCTGCATCAGTCTCCCAAAGTGCTGAAATTGTAGGCACGAGCCACCTCCCAGCCAAGAACACTATGTAAACAGGCATTATGGGCCCCGTTTCATAGAGCTGGAAACTGAGGCTCAGAGAGCTGAGTAATTTGCCCAAGGGAACGCAGCCAGTTGTGCGCTGGCCTGTTATGTTCCAGCCTCTGCACGGCCTCCTAGGCTTGGCTTCTCCTATAGGAAGGGGAGCCAGAGGAAAATGCCAGGTGTGGACCACTCTCCTCGGCACAGAGGCCCTGTGATGTCATATGCTAAGCCCTTCTGCCCTGGAAAAATGAGGGACCAGTTTCTCTGGGATGCATGAGGGGTTTGGGCCTTGGGGATGGTGGTTCTGCTATGGAATATGGGGTGCAGAGGCAGAGATCTCCAGGGCTGACTCCAGTGCTCCCTAGAGCAAGCCTGCCAAGCAGTGCTTCTGCCCCTCTCGCCTCCCCACTGGGACAGTAAGAGGGCACAGTGGGGGAGAGGTGGGCAGGAATTGGGGCAGGTGGGCAGAAGCCTCTGAGGGCAGCCCAGAGGGAGAAGGGAGGACACAGAGACAGGACAAGAGACAGACAAGAGAGGCCAGGACAGCAGGCAGAGGTGGGGAGCAGCATCCGCTGGGAAGGACATGGCAGGGGGAGAGGCCACCAAGAAGGCAGTGTCCGATGGCAGTAGCCAAGTGCTGAGTCCTGCTCCCCAGGCCTGAGAAGCCTCTCTGATGCTAACCCCCAACTCTGTGGGGGCTCCTTTCATCAGCTGAACAACTGCTTTGTTATCCCAAAGCCACCCCCCACAGACACGCGCATGCACACGCACCCACACTCCTCTGTTGGGGACAAGAAACCATTCATCCCACAATGACTCCGCCCCTTCTCCCAAGAGGATCTGGACTTCTTCTACCCCTAGGGTCTATCTGGGGCTCCAGTCCACTGGAGTCAAACACATGCATGCCCTGTACACACAATGGTGGGCTCGAGCTGGTCTCAGAGACAGAGACAACTGTGGACAAGGCAGGAAGAGGGCCAATGGGAAAACGAGGCCACACCTTGACCAAGGTTTCCCCAACAGCACTCAGCCCCCGGCTCTGCTCCTGTTCCTAAGGTCTGAAGCTGACCTGTGGGCCAGGAGGGTGCAGGGCTGGCCATGATGGGGCAGTGCCACTTCACCCAGGACCCCGCAGGGCACCACTGCCTCCTGGAGGCTCATTCACCCAGCACATGTAAAACACAGTTCCCTGTACACAGCCAGTGCTCAGTAAAAGATTCTAATTTAAATAACAAGTCCATACTCTTTTCAGTGGGGGGAGTGGGTACGAGGAGCAGGCAGTGACATCAGGACAAAGCAGAGAAGACCCAGGGGCATCCCCTCCCTCCTGGTTCCTCCAGATCCCACCCAGGGTCACCACTCACTTTGACAGGTGCTCACGTTACACAGCTATATGACCTCTGCCCAGCTAATGCGTGAGCACTGGGGAGAGGGCTGCCTCTCACTGCTAGAGCTTATTTTCAAATGAAAGCAAAAAGCACCAATATGAAAATCCCAGGGCCAGAAAGGACCCTAATACTTAGCCAGTCTGGGGTACCACTGAAGCTTGCAGCCTTTATAGCAGGGCAGGGGCTTAATCTGGAATCCACTGTCAGCATGAGTGTGTCCATGATCCCCGAAATCACGTGCAAATGTATGTGCATGCATGTGCACACGTGCTTGTGCTCTGTGCATTGTGCTGACGACAAGAAGTCTAGCTGTCTTCAGATCCGCAAAGAGGTCCCTAACCAAAGAAAGCCAAGGACCATTAGCATACCTAAGCCTCTGCTGGGACACCTCCAGGGACAAGGTTTCACTCTCTCCCAAGTCAGCTCATTCCAATGAATGAGGCAATCAATAAACTTTTCTGTGAGATAAAACGAGAGGCTAAGAGATTGAAGAGAACAGTCACAAGTCCAGAGATGGGAGAGAAGAAGAGAGGTGTCACCCATGGGTCAAGCCATCCATCCATCCATCTAGTAAACCTTAACTGAGCACCTAGCATGTCCTGGGTACTGACTAAGCATCAGAGGCTGGGGACTGCTGTGGGGAAAAGATACGATTTTTATTTTCAGAGTGCTAACAATCTAGCTATTGAGACAGACACACTTTGTGTAATACAGGACAAGACTGGTTGTCAAATACTCTCTACCAGAGGCATCTACAACTTATCCGTCACAGGATCACAGCAGCTGGAGGAGGTCTGCTCCCATGGCAGCCAGGTAAAGCCTCTCAGAGGAGTCACATCCGTTTGTGTAATATTTGTCCATTGTACAAGGGCAAGGAGTGGCATTTTGGGTAGAAGCAATAGCAAGTGCGAAAGTTTAGAGAAGTGGGAATGCTTGGTGCTTTCAGAAACCTTGAGAAGACCAGTATGGCCAGAGGAGGACTGAATTTAGGATTATACACCACCACCATATGCGCACACACAGACGGATCAAGTATCCTAAGACCTGGGCTGGAGCCCTGGTTCTGCCACTGACTCCCTGAACCATCATCTTCCTCTCCAAGAGCCTTAGTTTTCCCATCTGGACATTGGGGATGCTGCGTACAGGCTAGGATGTGGGTAAAAAAGCAGTAGGAAGTGCTTAGTGACCAGCTCCTCCACTTCTAAACCAGGTCAGCCTTGCACTCGTGTCTCGTGGAGCCCCATGCTGGCTTTCTGGGGAGTGACTGGAGAAGAGACGTGGCAGGAAAGCCAGTACTCATGATCAATGCCTACCACTCCTTGAAAGGTTTGGAACTGGGGAAAAAATGTCACCTACTAAGGTAAGGTTTGACAGGACACCCCTGTCAAGATAGGTTACCACCTGCCTTGCACTGGGGCCCAGAGACTGACCCAGGTGAGAGCTAACCTGGGGGCCAATTGCAGGACAAGTCACAGAAGCAACTCATGGCTGGAACACAGAAGAATTCTAGATCTAGCCCTGTCAGTGACTTGTCTCTGGGTTCTCATCTGTAAGATGGGAGCTACGAGAAAAGAGATGCCAAGAATAAAGCACCACTCGAGAGTAAGGGACTGTATACAAGGGCCACCTTCTCCATGGTCCCTCCTCTGGGTGCTGACAGCACCTGGCTCTCCGCTGCTTCTAATTACTATTACTAATGCCGCCTGCTCTCTTCCCTCCCACTTGACTCATATGGTCCATGAGGTGTGGTCTTCTCTCTGAGCCCATGCCCACCCTGTCAACTTAATTTGACAGAGGGAGGGTCAGGCCACCTCAGCCAACAGCCTCTCAAATGACGGTCTTCCTCTCCTGAGTCACAGCTCAGCTTTCCAAGGGTGGCCAAGGATGCTGGGGCATCCTCCCAAGCTCTTGGCTGTTCCTTCCAGGCCCTGGGGCTGCCCCCTACAACCCAACCCACACAGCCCATAAAGGCTGCTGGGAACCAGCCTCAGCTCCTGAAGCCCACTGTTAGCCCTAGCCAGGCAAACGCCATCCTTGAGCAGAAATGTGGCTTTGTTTTACATATCCACACTGGTGAGGCAGCCCTGGGCTCATTTATACCCGTCAAGGGCACAGGTGACACATCCAAACCCTCAGAAAACTATCAAGATTGGGGCCTTTTAAAGCAAGATGCTAAAGATGCTCCTTTATGGGTTCTAATAGCCATGTCTGTGCGGAAGGGCTAAGGCCCTGGGAGGGCCGTCTGTTAAGCCGTCTCATGACACCTTTGCTACTGTTCTCAAGTCTCTAATGGGTCGACCTGAGCAGCAAAGAGGAGGGGGTGTTCAGAGCTGCAGAAGATAACGCTTCAACCCAGGGGAGGGCACCTGAATTAATAGCTCTAGGAAGAGCTTCCTAAAAGTTGGAACTATCCAATAAAGAAGATCTCTGCCTCAGTGGAGCATCTATGGGCCTAGGGATGTTTGGAAGAACACCAGCAGGTGTTCTGTGCCAAAAACATTCTCTGGTCAAATAGATATGGGAAATGTTGACTGAAGAAAGGTTAACAGGTTTTGTACTGCAGGCCTTCTCAGAGCCTTGACTGTAGTAGCAGAAAGACAGTATACTTTGCTCTCTAACCGTACTTGACTCCAAAGTCTTTCCCTCAACATCCACAAAGTAGGGGTCTTTTGACAGTAGGGCCATACCTTCCAGCTACCTCTGACTCTGGAGGAAGAGGGAAGGAAAACAACTGCCCTCAGAATCCAACCCAAATGCAACTAGGCAGATGCATCCCCCTGAGGGGAAAGGGGTCACAGGAACTACCAAGGAGGGGCTCCTAGCACCACTCCAAGGGGCCCAAGAGGTAATACTTAACAAGGATATAATTCTAGTTTTCCAGGGGTGGAATCCTACAATCCCTTCACTGTTGTGAATTTAAATTCCAAACAAAACTTGGCAGGAAGACCCCATGCAGCCCAACCCCCACTCCTTCTAAGAACTGCCTCCCTTGGGGACCTGGAGAAAGAGGGGGGCCTCGGCCAAGGGCCACAGGAATCCTTCTCCAAAGGCATATAGTTGTTGCCATAGATCAGGTTTTTGAAACTGGGTTTCCTGGGCCTACTTTCTAGACCCAGAGGCCTTTTCAGAAACTGCATAAGATGTGCCTGCATTGGCCCAGCACCCTCACCACGAGCTCAGACGCCCCAAGAATCCAAGCCACCTCCTGGTGCTTGCTCCCGCACTTGCATGTGAACTCTGCCATCTCCCTCTCTGCTCCCAGGGCCAGTGTGCCACTCAGAACCCTTGGCTTATCTTCAGCTTCCAGAGCCGAGGTTCCAGGGGCACAATGGGCTTCTGTGCCCCCATGTCCTCACCCCCCCACCCAATCCCAGCTGCATTCATGGTGTTTTGCTATTGTGGTGGGAGCAGCCTGGGGGTGGTGCAGGAGGGGGTGGGCTCTTGGCACAGGGGCTGGCGCAGACAGGCTGTGGTCAGCGGTCAGCATGCAAGTCACATCCGCAGGCACTGCCACCGGGCCTGCCAGGCTTTGCACAGAATGGCGACACTCCTGGGCCCCCTGGGTCCCTTCGTAGAGTCCCCTCCGGCCCACACACGACTTGCTTCCTCTCTGACCAGCCCCTTGGTGGCATTGAGGTGGGGGGTATTTTTTCTTGCCTTCTTAGCCAGTTGCTATTTTGGAGCCATATTAGGTCACCAGCTAAGCCCTGAACGCAGGAAAGGCCTGTCCCCAGGAGCACAGCTGGGGCTCTGAGAGTGTTTAGGAGGCAAAGTGGGTGGAGGGTGAGGTCAAGTGAGCCTGAAGCCAGGAGAGCCTTCCGGAAGTCAGCGGGCACAGCCCTCCAGCCCTTCCGAGAAGGCCACTGGCCTGTGAGCATAAGAGAAGCCCCTGCTGTCTCCTCCCCTAACCCAGCCTGTCTGCAGGCCCATCCTCCCTTGTTTGAATGGGTCTTAAACCCCAGACATAATCCTGGGGGACACCAGAGACTAAATTGAACAGGTGGGTAAACTACTGAGGCCCAAGAGAGACAGGGGGTTCCCTTAAATCAGGTCATGAGAGACTTTTCCCATCATTGCACTATACGGCATAACTTTTTCCTGCTCCTTCCACACTGTGCCCCTTCATGGGGAAACTGAGGTATGCAGCAAGAAGAGACAGGAGGCTGGGATCCTGGATGCCAGTTATTTTCAAGAAAAAGAACAACATTCTACTCTTTCAGGGGACACTTGATAGCCAAGAACTCCCAGGCCCTCCCAGTGCAGATCCAGAGCCAGGGAACAAGGCCACCATGGGTTGGCAGTGAGGGGTGAGGTGGGGGGGCTAGCACAGGTGAATTAGGGACCCCCATTTGACCTATGGGTCATGGTCACCCTCCTCCCTGGAGGGGAAGCTCACTTGGGGCTCCCACAGCCCCCCTTAAATTGCCCACCATTCACACTGTGTCCACTTGTCTGCCTGCTCATCTGTGGCCCCCACTGGTCTGCGCTATGAATCCCCAGGGGCCCACCCAGAGCTCAACAAGTGTTTGGTAAGAGAACAAACAACTGAAGAAACACCCCACAAACAGTCCTCCAAAGTCAGTGGTCACCTGAAGCCAGTTCCCTGAAGAGGCAAAAAATTCTCTTACAAGAAAGAGAGATCCCCAGCCAAGAGCAATGCCTCACGTGGAGAGAACGCCTTACAGTTTACCGGGAGTTTCAGGCATACAAATGCTTTTGCCTAGCACCAAAGGGTGCCTTTCCAGACCCATCCCCTCCACTGTGCTCAGCCCCTTGCTCAGGTCAACAGGTCAGCCCTGGTGGTGCTGGCCTTAGGCCAGCATTTTATATGTCCGTGTTTCTCCCGCTAAATAACTAAATAACAGCAGAGCCGAACACGTTCATGAGGCCTCCCCTTCTTATCCCCAGCACCCAGGCCTGCCCCCAACCCATTCAGGACTCTGACTCTCCTAGAGCTAACCCGTGTTCCCAGGTCTTGAAGGAAGGTGACGCCCATGTGTGTCTTGCCCCCACCTCCTGCACCTTCGCAGAGAAAGCCCCCACAAGAGGAGGAAATGAAGGCCACAGATGGGTGTCTGCAATTCCCAAATGAGGCAGGAGTGAATGGGGAGGGAGGGGGCGTCCCACTGGGCTAGCCTAGCGAGACAGAGCAGTGGTATCTGGGCAGCTCTGGGGGAAAGGAACTCCTCAAAAGTGTCTGGGAGGGGGTGGCGATCTGTGTATTTATCTAGCTGGCAAAGAGGCAAGTCGACTTTGTAACTGAATCCACCGAACAGGCATACTTTGCAACACAGCCGGCCCAGGTCTCTGCAGAAGGCGCTGGGCAGCTGGAACCTCTCCCGCTATCTAGTCCCCCTCCCACGAGCTCAGGAGGATTTCCCTTTCATTTCCTTCCAGGCTGGGAGGGCAGGGGACAGCGCAGTCTGCCAGTCTGCGGGGTCAAGCCCTCAAAAACCACTTCCTATGTGGCTGGGGGAGGGTGAGCAGCTGGAGGATGTATCTGGGGGTCCCCGTGTGAGAACAGCAGGAAAAGCCTTCTCGGCACTCTCAGCCCTTCAGGGTGCCCCTCTGGTCGGGAACCACAGAAGTCAGAGGAGAAAAGATTTTAGGCCTTCCAGAGGAGCTCGGGGCAGAATCTGCACTCTCGGTCTCAGCCAGCGGCGGCCAGGAGGTTGATAGTTTGGGCGTGGGAAGGACACTTGGAGGGGCTCCCCGCCCTGGCCGTATCCCAGCTGTCTGTAGAGAATCCGGAGACAACCCCCCCAACTCCTTCTCCCGGCCCCCTTCGAACAGGGCACCCCTGGCTGGAAGAGGGGGCGGGAGGGCTCCGCCCGGGCCTGAGCTGCTCTGGGCCAGGCTCAGCCGGGAGGTGACGCGTTCCCGGCGCCCGGGGGACTTCGTGCGGCGAGTTTGGCAGAGCTGAACGAAGCCAAGCCAAGCCGGGCCGGGCAATGCGGAGCCGGGCCGGGCCAGGCCAGGAAGAGCGGGGCAGATAGGAAACGGCCCGGCGCGGCGGGGCGGAGGCGCGCGGGGGCACCCACCTCTCCGCGCTGCAGCTGGAAGAAGCTGTTGAGATAGCTGGAGTGCAGGGGCGAGCCCAGCTGCTCCGGGCGGCCCTTGCCAAAGGCCAGCTCCGGGGGCGCGGCGGCGGCGGCGGTTGGCTCCGGCCGGAAGGCATCGAAGGCGCTAGCCTGGTGAGTGTCCTGCAGCGACAGGTAGACCCAGTTGAGCAGCTGGGCCGGCTGGTACACCGAGGCGGCGCTCGTGTCGATGGCCGACAGCAGGCTCATTTTGCCGCGGCGGTGCCGGCCCCTCCCCGGCCGCCCGCTCGCGACCCCCTCCAGCGGAGGGGCGGGCACCGGGGAGCCTGCGCCCACCGCCCGCCGGCCGAGCCCCGACTGCGATCGCCCGGCGCCCTGCGTCCTGCGCGCTGCCCGCAGCCGCTGCAGCCGCCGCCGCCGCCTCCCCCCGACTGCAGCCCGGCGCGCGCGGGCGGAGGAAGGAGGCAGCGAAAGTTGGGCAGGAAACTTTTGTCCCCGCCCCCTCCGCGCCGCCGCCCCGCCCCGCGATCCGCTATCTGCCTTAGCGCTGACCCCGCGGGCGGCCGCCCCGGGGTGGGATCCACGGAGGCCCCGCCCACTCCCCGCCCCCACACCGTCCTCGCCCTCCATTGGCTGTGTCATTGAATATGGAAAATAGGGGGCGGGGAAAGGGGAAAACAAGGCTGATCTACATAGGGAGCACTGTGCGGGCCCGCCCACCGTCCCCGCCCCCGCGCCGGGTCTACTGCGCTTGCCGGAGCCTGCGGGGAGCTCGGTGTCTCCCCGGCCTAATCAATCTCGGCTTGCTCCGTTGTTGGCTGTCTTCTGCCTCGTTCTTTCCAAATCTTCAATTATTTCTTTTTCACTCGCTTTGCCTTTCCTATTTTCCTTCCTTTTTTATTTCTTACTCTGTCTAATCTCCCGCGTCCCTGGGCTCTCTGTTGCTCAGGTGCTCTTTCTCTGCGGCTGTCTCCGTTTATCTCTGCGTATGCCCTTCTTCTCTTCCTCTCTGTCTCTTCTATTTTTGTCTCGTCTGATGTTTCTCTGTCTCCCCTACCCCGGCTGCTCCCAGACGCGCGCTCACACTCACACACATGCGCGGGCACACATACACACACACACACGCACTCCTAACTCCCTCCGCTCGCTATCACCGTAGGACCCTCCCCCTCCTACTTAATTCCTTCCATCTGCAGAATCGCTTTGCTGGCCGGCTGCGCCAAGGGGGGCCCGGGTTCCTGCCCCAGGAAAGACTCCCCGCCCCCTTCTCCCCCCTTCCTCCTCCCCGCTCCCTTCTCTCATTTCAGCCCTGGGCCCGCCCTGTTTCTCGCCCCACTCCTCCGCCCCAGCTTCGGCCCCAGCCTGCCCCATGTCTTGGAGAGTCGCCAGGACCCCAGCCTGGGCCAGGGGATCTCGGAAAAGCAGCTGTCACCCACCTCCCAGGGACAACCCAGCTAATTCAAGTCTGCCTAGGGAGAGTCCCGCCCCCGCCTTCGCCTGATGCCCGCAGCACCCGCTCGAAGCTGAGAGCCTTCACCCTCTCTCCCAGTCTCCGGGTAGTCTGCGCTGCAGCAGAGACCCGGACCTAGCGAGTCACCTGTCCCACCTCCAGTCTGGGACAGGTGACTGACGCCTGTCACGCCCCGCGTTCCTCTGCCAGCTCGACCCCCTTCCAGCTGAGTGACCTTTGCATGGCATCTAACCTCTGCGAGCAAGCCTGTTTTTTCTTCTGTAAAATGGGAATCCGCATCACCCTACTTCCAGGGATGTTTGCATGCTTACCAGCCTGGGCTTGCTAAGCAGAAGATATTCCACAAAGGACAGCTTTCCACCATACCCTTCCAGGAGGATTTCTCCCATTACCTGCTCTAGGCAGGGCACCTAGGCACACCTGTGGATTTTGGACCAGAAAGGCCTTCAGTGATCAACAAGTGCTGCCCTTCCCACCAACCAAGAGCCCATTTGACCTCAGATCTCCATGTTTGCAAAGATTTTGTCTATCAAACAATTTGCAATGATTAACACAAATGATAACACATATACCAATCATATCTTAATATTTTATTCATCAAAGACACATCCAAACAGTACTCTTTATATTTTTAAACAGTGTTAAACCTATTTGTTTAAAGAGAGGGTGCACATTTGATGGAAATAAATTTGACAACCATTTTACTCCTAGAAATTAGTCACAGGTCATCTCTGGAACTCTGCTACTGTCTTTGAGCTTCCAAGAGTAGGGGGCAGGATCTGGAACCACTGATCTAGACCTTCCCTAGTTTTATAAAGAAAACTGCAGTTCAAAGAGCGGGTATCTTCCAATTGTACAAGAAGGTGGTCAGGGAGCCCACAGGAGACTCTGAGGCACCCAACTCCAGCCCAGAGCTCTCTGTCTCTGTCCCCCTCTTTTAAGACAATAAACAGGTAGTGATGGGACCTGTGGAGAATGAAAATGCTAGCCAAAAAAACACTTCTGTTATGTTCTCAGGCTGAGACTGAGCCTGGCACCTGCTTAGAGATACACCCTCTCTGGCCCTTCCCTGTCCTGCCGAGTGATTTGATGATATGAGTGTGCTTGTCATACCTAGTAACCACACTGATGGCCCCTGCCCTTTCTTCTTTCCCTCACCCCCACCCCCATAGTTCCTGCATAGAGCTTGGTGCTTAGATAATAGATGACAGGGAAATATGTGCTAGGTTGATGATTGGATGGATGAATGGAAAGATGATGGATGGATGGATAGATGGCTGGCTGGCTGGCTGGCTAGCTGGATGGATGGATGGATGGTTAGAGATGGCCAGA
Organism: Lepilemur ruficaudatus; assembly: GCA_963574885.1. Taxonomy (NCBI): domain Eukaryota; kingdom Metazoa; phylum Chordata; class Mammalia; order Primates; family Lepilemuridae; genus Lepilemur; species Lepilemur ruficaudatus. The sequence goes on from CAUYRT010089448.1 coordinate 28,203, forward strand.
TTGTGCTTCCCTTTGAAGCCTGAATGGCTTGCTTGGTTTTGTATTTTTCTCTCTCCCCTTGCCCACAGCACATTTCAACATGTGGTCTCTGTACCCAGTAGGTGATCAATAAATATAATTTGAGCAACTTATAGGCAGCTTGCTTGGATAGCCATGGATTGACTTAACATTAGTTCCTCAGGCAGCTGCTGGAGACGTATGCTGCAGGGTTCCCTGAGACAACATGTCCTGGGGGGTAGCGTGTGTGAGTGACCAGATGAGTATCAGAGGCCCAGGTATCAGGCCAGAAGACTGGGACAGGCCCAATCTCTGTGCCTCCCTACCCTATCATATACACGCTGAGAAGCCGTGCATTTTACATGTCAAAAGTTCTAGCCCAAGCCCTCACTTTACAAAGGGGGAGGGACCATGGCCCAGAGAAGGAAAGGGACTTGCCCAGGGTCACCAAGTGAGCCTGTTAGCTAAGCCAGCTGCTCCTAACCCATTGCCAAATCCTAGCTCTCCCTTCGTTGGCCCCAGTCTGGAAGATTTCTGCTGTGGCAGCTCTGGCCCCATATACTGTCCTCAGACCCGAAGGTAGGAAAGAACTCCCAGGCAAGGCTCAAGTCCCTGCCTGCTTCCCTGTCTGGAGACCATGCCATCTATGGGAGGATGGAGAGAAGACAGGATTCGGAGAAAAGAATCCTGGGAGGATGGAGAGAAGACAGGATTCGGAGAAAAGAATCCTGGCTTAGTGACTGTGGGCAGGTCTCTGCCCTCCTGTAAACCTTAGTTTGCCAGTTAGCAATGGGAATGTAGATCCCATCCCTACCAACTGCTACAGAAACTAACAGGGTCAAGTGAGTATGAGAACAGGAAAGTGCTCTCCTAGCTGTGGGTAAGCAGCCATGTTGGTGGCAGGGGTGGTATGGATAATTTCAATAACAGTAATATTCATTTTATCTGTAGAGATTGGGGGAGTAGGGAGCACGTAGGAAAATGTCTGTTTCTAAAGTTGCCTAGGAAACAGGTCTGATAGGTGTTTGGTGGAGTTTCAAACCCAGAGCTTGGAGCTCAGAGAAGCAGGAGAAACTTGGGAAAGAGGAGGAAAGGCTGGGTCTTTATAGGGGAGTCAGCCTTCGATGTGGGCCAGAAAGGCAAGCAGAGATGAGCAGGGGAAGAAGATGGGGCTTCCCAATCCTGGCAAGCTGATGCTGCTTGTTTCTCTTTTAAATAATGCCCCATGATGATTTATCATGCAAAGGAACCCCTGAACCTCTGGAACTCATCCCGCATTCCATGTGTCAGGAATGAACAGAAAAGTATGCGCTGGCAGAGCTAAGATTTGCCTCTCCTGGGGCCAGGGCTGGGCATTGGGTTCCTTTAGACTATGTGTTGACACAGAAGGTGTCAGTTTACAGCAGAGATGGCAAAATGGCAAATACTCTCCTTGCATGCCCCATCCCCCACCAAGGACAGACATCAGTGAGTGCGGAACTCCTTGCCAGACAAGACTTCAGTTTCCTCCTCAACACAGCGCCCATTTTGTCATGAACAAGAAGCTGGAGTTGACTCAGAAGATGCAAATTATTTGCCAGCCCAGCCTTATATCTACCTTCCCAAGGCACTCTCTAACCCAGGGGTGGGGGACCTTTTTATGTTGGAAGGCTGCATAAATTTAGCTGTAATCAAATAAGGCCACATTCAAGAAACTTCAGTTAGATATACTTAAAAAAATGCACATTATTTTGTAAAAATCTAACTATGATGTACTTAATAATTTCAAAAAATGAAAACTATTTGTTAATTTTAAAGTTAACTAACCTTTTAATGACTTTATTGTGTCTGCTTTTTGTTGGAAAGGATTTTTTTTTTTGCTTTATTTCTTTAATCAATTATGTTGGAAAAGATTTGAATGTTTGGTTGCAGCATGGAGGTCCACAGTTTCCATTGATCCTCTAGATGGGTATCAGTCATTTGTGACCTCAAGGGCGTCCTGATTTGAGTTAGGTAGGAGAATGGAGATTCACAGCAATAAATGGTTAAAAAGCAAGAAGGCATTTTGGAGGCATGTTGCCAAAGGTGTGGATATTCTACTGCACTTTTCCATATTTCAATTGGAACTTTGTTAGCATCAATGACTTTAAAATGCCTTCTACTGAGAACTCAATCAATTCCATCTGTAGTTCTATAGGTGCCTTGGTGATATCAACTACATGAGGCTGAAATGCTAATTTGGGTGTGATGTCATGATTCTCAAAGTCAGTGAACCTTTCATTGTATTTTCCAATTAATAGGTCTGTAACAGCTGTGTATTCTTCAAATGATTTGGATATATCATCCTGCTCATCAATGGCCTTGCTAACTGGGGAAAATGTTCATCTGAAATTTCCTTTTGAAGAAGTGTTTTGAAAAAAGATATGATTTTTCAAAATGCTTGGATTTTTTGCCACATATCATATATAGACTTAGTTTTACCTTGCAAAGAAATATTTAAGTCGTTTTGATTTGACATGATATCATATAGAAATGCTGTATTCCCGTATCAATCTTTTTTCACTAATTCCCCTTGCTGATTCTGTTCTTCATAAAATTTAACTATCTGTTCTCACAGAGATAAAATTTTGGCTAATACCTGTCCCTGCAATAGCCAGCCTACTTTAGAATGATATAGCAAGTCCATACTGAATACCTCACCATTCAACTTTAGCATGTTATGAAACTGATGATGCCAGGTTGCATGTGTACCAATATGTTAACAATACTTATAACTTGTTGCAAAGTGTCACTTAAAATAATAGCTGTAGCACAGAGATTTTGTTGATGCAAGATACAGTGAAAAGAAATGAGAGCGTCTGGATCTGTTAATACTTCTTCTTCTTCTTCTTCTTCTTCTTCTTCTTCTTCCTCTTCCTCTTCCTCTTCCTCTTCCTCTTCCTCTTCCTCTTCCTCTCCTTCTCCTTCTCCTTCTCCTTCTCCTTCTCCTTCTCCTTCTCCTTCTCCTTCTCCTTCTCCTTCTCCTTCTCCTTCTCCTTCTCCTTCTTCTTCTTCTTCTTCTTCTTCTTCCTCTTCTTCTTCTTCTTCTTTTTTTATCTATGCAATAATCCCTTCATGTTTTCCTGTCATGGAAGGTGCACCACCTATACATATACTCACTCATACCAAATCCAGTCCAACTCCAGGACATTCATCTTGAAAGTGTTGAAGATATCTATTTCCTATGTTCTGTTCACCAGATGCCCAAAGTGAGTAACTCTTCTTAGCAAAGAAAATCTTCTGTTATGACATGAATGAAATATAAAACCTGTGCTGAGTCGGTAGTATCAGTTGATTCATCTAAAGCAATTGAATAATATATATTTCCTTTTTTTTTTTTTTTTTTTGAGACACAGTCTCACTCTGTTGCCTGGGCTAGAGTGCCGTGGCGTCAGCCTAGCTCACAGCAACCTCAAACTCCTGGGCTCAAGCAATCCTCCTGCCTCAGCCTCCCGAGTAGCTGGGACTACAGGCATGTACCACCATGCCCGGCTAATT
>CAUYRT010089450.1:0-81045 GCA_963574885.1 Lepilemur ruficaudatus
AAAAATTTATTTTACAGATAGAGTCTCTGTCATCCAAGCTGGAGTGCAATGTCCTGATCATAGCTCACTGCAAACTCAAATTCTTAACCTCAAAGGATTCTCTTGCCTCAGCCTCATAAGTAGCTGGGTCTACAGGCATGCGCCACTACACCCAGCTAGCTAGCTTGCTTGCTTCCTTCAACTTCAATTTTTTATTTTATTAAGTAAACATTTATTATAAAGCTCTGAAGTATAAAGGATAGTTTTATGGGATTGCAAAAAACGAGGACAGTTTAAGAATTTAGTCTTACAGAGAAGATGAACACAAAAGAACCAAGTTAATTCATCAGCGGGTGAGATTAGTGCTATAATTGGGGAGTTGAGATGAGGGAGTGAAGAATGATAACTGGTGGACCAGGCAATATGGACACCAATCTTTGCTTTTTTGATTTCCTGAGCACAAGAATGTATACCAGGAATATTTGCAGATCAAAAAGTGTCATTCACCAGCATTAATGAAGCTGGTAGGAAGCTGCAGTATGGTTTTGGTAGATTGTTATCAATCTCATTTTTCTCTTAGAAAAAAAAAAAAGGAAACTCTCTCTAAAAGTACAAAAATACCCTTTGTTGTCCTCCCATCCACCCATCCATCCATCCATTCCTCTATCCATCTTCCAAACAGCAGTGGTCCTGATCTTTTTGAAACAAAGCAAATCACTTATAACTCCTGAAAGATCGTATCCCTTCAATTGCTTCCCCTTGCTCTTAAACTAAAAGTCAGACTCCTTTCTAGGACCTTCAAGATGCTGCAACGACCTGCCCTCTCCCAGCTCTCTGAGCCCAGGTCGCATCGTTCTCCCTTCCTTCCTTGTCCTCCAGCTACTCAGCCTTTTCCCTCCGTCTTAGTACCTTTGCATGTGCACCTGCGGTTCTGTCCCCTCTCCTCTGGGCTCCTGTCCTTCTGCCTGTTCGCTCCTTTTCATGTTTCACATCAAAGTTTAAATGTAATTTCTTATCTCCTTCTCCTATTCTTGAGAAGGTTCCTACCTCAACTTTTGTTCACTTCTTCCTTCATAGTTCAAAGTACTCGTTGGAGGCAGAAATCCTTATCTGTTTTGTTCACTAATATGTCTCTGTACAAGGCACAAGAAAGTGTGTGCTCAGTACATAGATTTTGAGTGAATTAAACCAATGCATTTCTTTGAGTATTTATCACCTGCACTAGATTATAAGCTTCGTAAGGACAGGGATATGATGTCCACCTTGCTCACCGTTGCTTAACTGATGCCTAGATTGATGACCTGTCCCATCAAGACAGTCTGGAAATATTTTTAAAGAAATAATAAGTGAATTAATTAATAAGGTGATTTATAAGGTTTATTTCAGGTAAAAAAAACAAAACAAAATGAGAGCAATAACAAAAACCTTTCATCCTACCATTAGACTTCCAGTAGATATGGGAAGGAAATGTAAAAACGACCTAATTAAAAAATATATAGCTTCATGGTTAAATACACCTGTAAATATCTACTCAATTTGAATTTATTGTGGAAAAAATTTCCTAAAATCACTTGTTAAGCCAGAAGTAATAAGTTTAACATACTTCCCCTCTCCTATAGAAGCGTGACTGATGTTTTATTATTAATATTTCTTATGATTATGTAATTATTTAAAGTTGTATTATAAAGATTGTTAATGGGGTCTATTCTCTTCATGGGAAACGGGGAGCTATCAAGCCTTAAATTAAGGAGCACGTGGAAGCAGTATTCACATTGTAGTTTTACCAGTCTAAAATGATTCTCAATATTGGCCACCAGGTGGCGCTGCCTAGGAAACCATTCCCCACTTAAATTCTTTCTTCGGCCACTTGATGGCATCTCTCCCCTGTTTTCAGGAACTCCTGACCCGCTCATCTCGATTCCTTTTGTGTTTCTTGTCTACGTCGCCTTCTGTGCTGCGGTTCTTTCCTTTCACACAGACTCGCACGTGCAGCACCAGTCCTGTGTGAGGTTTACTAAGGATAAGGTCTTCAGGACATTCCTTTGAAGAATATCCATTGTGAAAATTTTTCATTGTAATTGTTGAAACTGCACTTTGCAGCAGAAGAAAATTTTTCTTCCATACTTAAAGGAAATTAAAAACTACAGGATTCTTTAGAATTAGTGAGAAAATTACACATATACACATACACACACATAAATATCAATAGACAAAACGTTGGTTAGAGTACGTGTGTGTACATGTGCGTGATATTTTTGTATCAAGGTTTTATGATCAGCTTGCACAGTAGCACTATGTTGCTGAATTATGCTATGATTCCACATGGGGACCTTCAAGCTGTACTCTTCATAGTAAAATGCAGGATCTTTATACATTTTTGCTTGTTATAACCTCCTCTGATTTTTTTTTAGTATTTAAGGTAAAAATATATGACCACATTAAAGATCCAATGTAATTTAGACTTTGACTTTATAGCGTTTGCAGGGAAATGATCATTTTAGAATATTTGCATATTTTTCTTAAGGACTGGTAACTTTCCTTTTCAATTTAGTTATATCCTCATTTACTTATTTGGTTTGGCCTTACATAGAATTTTTGATTGGCATTTTATAAGCGATGCTTTGGGTGATCATACTTCCAGGGGTCACTTTTAAAGATGTTCCAGATGAGTTTTGCTATTAAGAGTTTGCAAAGGAAATGAGAAAGTTTTGCAAGTACTGTTTTTAAGTCAGGGAGTATATTTCACCTGAAACATTGTTATTCATTGCCCGCTATTTAAAAGCAAATCATAGGCATCTTAAAGCTCATTAATCTGTGTTGAAATAAATCTGTTTTCCTATTCTTTCATGAAGATTTTTATCTGTGTATCCTCAAGTGGCTTATCTTTGTACTTTGCGCAATAAGGCTCTCTTCTTTCAAACTCCTGTTTCCACAATACACAAAACTTATGTTTATGATCTTGATGCTCAAGGAGGTTGGCAACTGCAGGTAGCTACGTACACATATAACAATAAGGGGCATAGATTATAGCACTCACACCAGGGCTTTGTTAGAAGTGTCTTGTCTGAATGGGAAATTCAAGCAGACAATAAGAGAATGTTGTGATTAGCTGGAAAGAGGGACTTTATCTTATACCAGATAAGATGGGATTTGCAACAAGTAACAAAACAAACCTATCTCAGCTAAATTAAAATATGAGGAAAATATGTTCTGCCACCAGGACTGAGATGTGACTGTTCCAGGTTGGATAAGAGAGGGCCTCAAGGATATCCTCTGTCTTTCCCTTCTGCCAACCCCAGTCTGTCAGCTTTGTCCTCTGGCTTGTCCCCCCATGGTTGCTAGATGACTGTGTGTTTCCAGGAGTAACCTTCAAATACCATTATGTCCAGAGGAAGAAGAAACCACTTAGCCATACCCAGAGACCCTGCAGCCAACTCTCTTAGGTCTCATTGGCGAGAGTCGGTTGAATGCTGCTTTCTAAACCAATCCATGGCAAAGTGATTTCACTTACACGATTGCTTACACTGTTATTCAATTCACCACTGAGTCGTAGGGTGGAGGGGAGGATTTTCCAATGGAAGACACTCAAGAACAGTGAATGGGCTTCAGGTTGACAGCCAATAATTTCTGATGCCTTCCCTTTCTCTCAAGTATTGGAGGTTTGGTAGAGCTTGAAGAAATTCAGCAATCAGATAAGAGTGAGAGTGTGCTTAAAATCTCAGTAGTTTTAATGTTCTTGAATGGTGGACTCTGGGAAGGATGTTCCATCATCCTTCGAGATTGTGCTCTCAGCCCAGAGAAGGTTGGGTTTTTTTTTTTTTCAGTCCCCTCAAATCTTTCACTATTACGCCCATCTTAAGGCCTGAACCCTAGCTAGGAAAATATATCACTTGTTATAAAATAAAAATTCAAGGTTCTGAGCCTTCTTGTTATAAACAAGAAGTTTGTAATTATTGGCTACCATCTTTCTGCCAGGGATGGTGATTCTAGGCCATAGTCAAAGACTAAGCAGCAGAAAGGACCCCGTGCGGGTGCTCTAGTCTCCCACTTCCCACAGGAGCCCTTCCCTCGCTCTGAGCTGATTACTAGCATCACTGAGAAAACAATGGTCGACTCTCATGAATTCCGTCAACTGATCTTCCCTTTGTCGTCTCTGAGTTTCTTCCTTTCCTCTGCATGAGGATGGAATTCCACTCCTCCCTTCCCATGCTAATTCCTTCCCCAGGATTTTCAATTCCTTTCTCTCCTGACCCCTTGCTCATTGCCTCCCAGGTTCTTTTCCCAAGCCACCTCAGATAGACACTTGGGATTTATTTTCCACTCTTTTCTTAACCCCTACCTGCAGTGACTTACCAATTCCTATTTATTATCCCTCTCGGGTATTATTTTACCCCTCCCTGCTGCCACTGTTGTCCTTTGCGGAAAGTAATTTTAGATTCTTGGAGCTCGGTAGACTATGTTCCCTGAATTTAGCACTTCAACAGTCTGGCATTTGAAATAGAGTTTCTATTTTGCTATTTTTTAGCTTTATTAAATATTCTGAGAGGTAACCTTTTGGTAATCTATATTTTCTTTGCAGTACACTAGAATTACGTGGTGCACATAAAACCCGAAGACGCTAAAACAGTAGCAACTAACTACCGAGCACAGAGAGAGCACTAATTAAAGTGTCTTATAACTAAATCCTCCTGATATTAGGGTAGATAAGTTAGAACTGTGTGAATTTACAGAGGCCAAATTTGAGATGGCAAAATAAATCCCATTACTATTCTTACCGTGAAAGTAGGTTGGTAAAATTGTAGGCGAATGTCAGTTAGTTTTCTAAAACCAGTTATTTGTATAAATGGCTATTAAATCGGGCCAATTCAATTCTGGGTACTATTTGTTAAAGCCATTGTTTTCTTATCCTTTTTTTTTTGTTGTTGTTCTTTTAGTTAAAAATCTCATCTAATCCATTTTATCTAATGGCCAGAACTGAAGAGCTTATTGAAACCCCTCATTCTGCAGAACCGTGTGCTGACCTGTGTGAAGGGGCAGCACCTTAAGAAATTTTACTGAGTTGTATACAGGGGTCTGTTGACTGTTTCACTCTTGTTGTCGTTGATTCTGTCCATTCACAAATCCAAAACATGATCAACCTTATTTGCAGATTTGGCAAACATGCCTTTTCTAATTTTTTAGTAAAGTATAATACTTTGAAAAAATTTTTAAAAATCATTAAAAATCTAACAAGCCCTAGGGAAGAACATAAAACATTCTTATAAAACTATGATGTCATTAGGACTAGTCTTTCGTTGAATTGTTTTTCTGTTCATCGTTGGATCACATAAAGGGAACATTAGACAACCAAATAGGGATCCAAATTATCCAGTGATCCATTTCCCAACCCCCAGTCCATGTCCCATTACATAATCTTAAGAGTCGTAAAACATTAATTAAAATCCTAATCATGCTCCAATCCCTTCTTTCTCAACTGGTGATCTTGGGTTCTGCCACTGAGAAAGCAGACAGGCATTCTTCACGAACTTCATCAAATGTCCTTACCTCATCTTCTCTTGTGTAAATCTTTCTTCTGTTTCTCCCCTCTGGGGAGTTGAGTCCAACATTAGCTCCAAACCTTGTGTATTTGACATCTTTTCCCATCTCCTGAGCCTTTGGCCACCACCCTGTCGTTATCTAGGCTGGACGCTTTCCAGTCATTGTCAGTCAGTCCTTTCCTGGACCAGCACGTGATTACTCATTCCTGTTCTCTCAACTTCTCCACAGGTCTTTCCAGTGCTTTCCATGCCCACCACGACTGCCCTGGTTAAAGACTACTTTTCTCTTGTATATTGTTCTCACTACTAACTTATTCTTATAAATTTCCTCAGCTACGTTCTTAAAACAATTGGAATTTTGTTACTCCTTGCCTCAAGAACATTCACTCAGTTCCTTCCTGTGGTCTAAAGAACAAAATTTAGATGTCTTCACAATTTATTCATACTCCTCCTTGGTCTGACACAAAACACCGAAATACTTTCCAAATGCTTCTCCCAGAATGTTCCTCAATCCAACTACCCTGGATTTGCCAATGCTGTGCCAGGCACTGACTTTGCCATGATTGTCACGTCTGCTCATGCTGTTCTAGCCACCCAGGCTGCCCTCCCCACCAGCCTGAAATATTATAGTCCCACTCATCTTTCCAGGTCCATTTTGAATGCCATCTGGATTTTTGCAAACCCTTTTTCCTAGTCCGTAAAAATGAACCAAACATTCCCTGTACTACTAAACTAAGTGCCTTATAATGCTGTCAAATCACTTCACTTATCCTGCTTTTTAATGTATCTAGTGTGTGTATTTTTTTTTTTTGCCTTTGTCCTATTAGATACACCCTTCCCACTTTGCTGCCCCAAGCACTTAGCAGAGTGCTTTACACATAGCATAGCAGAAACTCAATAATGTTTGCTGCAGTGAAATTACCTGTTATTCAAATAGTCTGGCTTGTGTTTGATGTGATCTTTATAATTTTATGAGATCTTTAAATTTATAGTGAAAAGGTAAAGTTTAGTGCACAGCTTTCTAGTGTTCAATGCTAGTGTTCTCTGGTTGGCCCCAAGTGGATTTTTAAAAATTTTTTTAATTAAAAATTTCTTTTTATTTCAGCATATTACAGGGGTACAAATGTTTACATCAGAGCTTCAAGCATGTCCATCCCCCAGACGGTGCACACTGCACTCATTAGGTGTGTATATACACCCATCCTCTCCGCCCCACCCCCATCCGCCCGACACCCAACCCAAGTGGATTTTTGATGTATGTAGATATTGATTCCTCTGCCCCTCAAGGCAGCATGGAAGGGCTTCAGTGACTTAGAGGATTTGCCCCAATATGCATCACAAATATTACCATGTTCTCTGTTTCCTGTGTTGTGCACAAGGTCGGCAGAGTGGTGAGAGCGTGGGTGCTGGAATCAGAGTGGCTGGATTGGAAATCCGACTCTGTCATTCACTCTTTTGAGGCTCAAATTCTTCAGGCTTAGACTATGGAGTCTTAGTTTTACTTTTAGACTCAAGTCCAAGGAGCCCCTGGCCCAGGCCCCATGTTTTAGAAAGCTCTGCTCTGGCTTCTCTGTGGCCGCATCATTCCTTGCAAGATGAGGAGGTTATGCTGCTATGGGTATGTGCTTATTGGTGCCCATATCTCTCCTTAAAGGACAAGCTCTGGATTCCTGGGACCTTCTACCCTAATGACCTTGAACCTACTTCCAAGATCTACACAGGCCTCTTTTCTCAGCTTGTCTTACAGTGGGCAGACCACACGCACAAAGTGCTGTCTCAGGGTAGCTGTCTGAGGCAGTGTGGCCTGAGCTAAGACATGCGAGCCGTAGGTCCACAACCTGTGCGCGTGGTGTCCCCTGCAGTGTGGGACTCAGTGAGGAATTCAAGATCTCAAATTCAAACCTGATCTTACATGTTTTTATGGAGAGATACTGGCAACACAAGAGTGGAGTACCTATTTTACATAACAGTATATCAGCTCGGGTTATAACTGTTGAATATTTAAACTTAAGGGGTGTGTGTGTCTCCGTTTGTGTGCCTCCCTAGGCCTTGCATATGTTATAGGCTATAACACTGAGATAATTAATACTTTTAGCCCTTACAGATTGATAATGTAGATTATTTATACTAATGTGGGCATACCACATTGTCTGGTTTTTAGTAAGTGATCGATAAATATAAGCTCTCACTAATAATAATTTACTTCCCCATTCATTAGTTCCAAATATATTTGTCAAGTATTTGCAATGCATCAAACATGATTTTATATGAAAAGACAGAAAAGATTCATTATCTTTCTGTCATTTGCTGCTAAGTTGAGATAATTAAAAATTGCACACTCTCATACACTTAACTTTCTACCATGTGTCTTTTCATTTTGGATTTCTTATTATTATTATTACTTCAGTAGATTTAGGAGGTACAATGTTTTTGTTACATGGATGAATTATATAATGGTGAAGTCAGGGCTTTTAGTGTACCTGTCACCATGAGAGTACTGGACGTTGTTCCCAATAGGTAGATTTTTATTTCCCATTTCCCCCGCCTTCCCCCATCTTAGTTTTCAATGTCCATTATACCACTTTTTGATCATATATACCCTTCATTTAGCTCCCACTTATAAGTGACAACATGTGGCATTTGTTTTTCCATTCCAGAAATACTTCATTTAGGACAATGGCCTCCAGCTCCATCCAAGTTGCTGCAAAAGACATTATTTCATCCCTTTTTATGACTGAGTAGTACTGTATAGTATGTGTGCATGTATACATACACACATACACACACACCCCACATTTTCTTTATCTACTCATTAGTTGATGGGCACTTAGGTTGCTTCCATATCTTTGCAATTGTGAATTGTGCCACAATAAACATTTGTGTGCAGATGTCTTTTTGATATAATGCCTTCGTTTCCTTTGGGTAGATACTCAGTAGTGGGATTTCCAGATTAAATGGTAGGACTACTTTTAGTTCTTGGAGTATTCTCTATGCTGTTCTCCATACAGGTGGTACTAACTCACATTCCCACCAACGCTGTATAAGCATTCCCTTTTCACCGCATCTGCACCAACATCTATTGTTTTTTGACTTATTATCTACCATGCTTCTTGATGCATGTACTTGTGCATGTGCCAAAGGATATCACAGGCCTTTTTCCAGAGTCTCAGAAACTGTGTCCTAGATACTGATACAGTGTGAATAATGTTAGTCTGGGAGTTGGGAACCAAGGACACCTGAATGAAAATTGGGCAAAGCAGATTGCCCAATAAAGATTATAGAAGAGGATCAACAAAAGATGTGGGACAAAACTGTGTGTGTTCAAAGCTAAATTTCTCTGGGGTTGATTTTTATCATAATCTCAAAGTGATTTGTATTCCTCTTCCCTGCCCTCAGACTACCCCCCGCCACCCCCCAAAAAAAGGTTTAAAACCACTAGACTACGAGTTTTTGCTAGTGAGAAAGAAGTTGATATCAGATCTCCATTGTTTTAGAGTTCATTATTTATTCTATGTATTTCTGCTTGATGAATTATATAATAAAATGTTGGCATAAAGTTCCTTGTTTAAAAGCTCCTCCAGTCTTGGTTTTTAAATAACTGGACTCAAGAGAGTCAACCATAATTTAAGAGGAATCACTAATCCCACATTTGACACCAGCCTCTCTCTGCAAAGGCAATGTTTAGACTATTAGATATTAGAAAATCTTGCCTTAGTGACATTAGGAGAATAAGTTAATAGATACATTCTTCCGTTTTTTGTTCTCTGTACTTAGTATCAATAAATAGTGCTTTATAATGTTGAAAAGTCTGGTTTTTTGTAATCAGTATACCAATTGATCTAAGTAGGTGAGTTAGGGGAGAAAAACTAATCCCAGACCATGTGTTCCCAATAGCCTTTATTAACTAACTCGAGGGTCAGCTGAAATTTTATTAGTACCTGTCCTGTTCTGAGATTTCAACTTACACCCTCAGACAATCTGGACCCACCAAGAGAAGCAGCACATCTCTGCAAAAAGCTTTGTTCTCAGATGGGCCACAGTCCTGATCCCAGCCCTGCCCCTTACAAGTTCTTTTGAACACATTACTTATCCTTTCTAACTAACTAATTGAATCTTTTGAAAATGGATTAAATAACATGTCACAGATTTTGAAGAACATATGAGAGAACATGTGTGCCTGACACAGGGTCTGCACGCAAAAATATATGACCACCCTCCAATCAGAGGGTGGGAAAAGCTAACAAACTTATTGGCACCATCCAGCGTCCTTCTGTGCTCCCACAGCACTTTGCTTTGACATTGATCATGCACCATCTTGTATGCAGATTAGTTGTTTCCATGGCTCTCTTTTGGGAGCCTCTCACATAGCCTTTATTCTAAGATAGTTACAAAATGCGAGAAAAGCCAATCAAGGGCATCACTAGGAAATGTGGGCATGTGTTTGTGAGTTAGTGAGAAACGCTCGAGTAGAGAGAGTAAGAGTTGTCCAAAAATCAGCTAAAACCATCTCTGAGGGAAATAGTCAGCAGTTGCTTTAGGTTCTAGGTCAGGTGTCTGTAAACTATGGCCTTGGGCTGCATCCTGACTCCTCTCTTGTTCTGTTCTACTCCCAAATGCAGTTGTAGCCATTCACTACGTATTGTCTGCAACACCAAGCCAAAAACATTTACCCTCTGGCCATTTACTAGAAAAGTTTGCTGACCCCCACCCTACAGCAGAACTATGCAATAAAATATAGTGTGATTTTCAACTTTAAATATTATGTAATATATGTATTACATAAATATATATAATTTATTATTGATTGATTCTCCATTTTAAGTCCTGGAAATCTGGAATGTGTTTTGCACTTATAGCACATGTCACTTTTTTCCAGTCACATAGTGCCCAGTAGCTGCATGAGGCTGGTGGCTGGCATGTTGCACACGCCTGTCCAGGGGCCCACATGTGGCTGTAGCATCTTGAAGACAGAAGTGGTGATGAGATCAAGTGTTGGCTAGGTCACTGGACTAAACACAGGCCAATAATCTCTGGGAACCTCATCAGACCATCGCAAACTCTGGAGCCTATGTGAGGCAAACTGGGGAATAAAAAGCAGGTAAGATAAAGAGCAGGAAAGTTAGAACATGCCTGAGGGAGAAGAATGAAAGGAAATGTCAGCTGCAGAAGAGGAAGACACCCAGAGCTGCAGTTAGTAAATGTGTATGCCTAGTTTCCCAGTTGCTTGAAATTCAAGAAAATAAATGTCAATTTCCCTACTGCCCAGATTTGGGATAATTCTTACATTTGTTATACGCCTTTAAAGAATCATTAGCTCTTGAAAAGCAAGAACTATGTTTAATTCATTTCCATATGTGATCAAGGTACCTACCACAGTGTTTGGCCCTTAGGATGTGCTTAAAATATATTAGTTAAGGCTGAAACTAAGCAGTACAGTGCTGATTAATGGATAATGAACAAATGATTGACTTAACAAATAGCTAAAAATAAAAATAAAATAATAATCCCATTTTTCAGTGGCTGATAACAGTTTCCTCAGGATGCTTGGAGTTTAGTAAAGATCAGAGTCTGAGAGTTAAAGAAATTAAGATCTACTGACAAACACCAAGCACCGTTCTGTTCATTGAAGTGGTGACTCTTTGTTCATTTGGTAGTTTGTTTTGGGAGGAGGTGGTGTGAGGGCTCCTGACCACAAGTCAACCATACACCTGCTTTCTGATAATGGACACAGGCGATTTGAATGAAGCCAATGAATACAAAAGTGCTTGCAGGCCAATTTTGTAGCAGAACCATTTCTGCCTCAAATTCTGTGCTTGCAGAGTGGACCGGATCCAGATTGCTCATGCTGTACATTAAGTTGGGTCCCTGATCTGCGTATATTTCAAGGCAGTGTGATTCTAAATTGGACATGAACCGAAGAGCACCTAAGGCTATAGGCGAGCTTCCACGACTTCAGGATCGCAAATGTCGGTCTGCCGTTTCCCCGGCCCCATGTCTCTGAGCACGAATTTCTGTTTTGGCTTCCGGTTGTCCCCACATCTGAAAGGCAGACTTCAAATTGCTCACATCACAGTAGAGTATCTGTGGTAAAACAGAAAGAAAATATCTATCTGTTACTCTCAACTTTTACTAGGTTTCAGAGCCACAATTTAAACAGTATCACCTAGCTAAATTTCCCAACAGTGACACATAGAAGTAGTGTTCCTCTATGGAATACCACAAGCTACTTGACATATACATAGGATGTACACACGGAAGTAGGCTGAATAATGGACCCCTCAAAGATATTCACATGCTAACCCCCAGAGCCTGCATGTCACTCTACACGGCAAAAGGGAATTCACAGATGTGTGTAAATTAAGAATCTTGAGAGGGGAAGATTATCCTGAATTATCTGGGTGGCCCAATATAATCATGAGAGTCCTTACGAGCAGGGAGGTAGGAATGTTAGAGTGAGGCAAGGAGATGTGACAACCAAGGCAGAAGGTAAGCGAGAGAGGGAGATTGCAAGATGCTACGTTGCTGGCTTTGAAGATGGAGTTACCCTCTATCTTCAAGAACCAAGAAATTGCAGGTGACTTCTTGAAGCTAGAAAATAAAAGTACACAAATTCATCCCTACAGTCTTCAAAGGAATGCAGCTCTGCCCACCTATTTTGGGACTTCTGACCTCCAGAATTGCAAGTGAGTAATTTGTACTTTTTTGAGCCACTAAGTTGGTGGCCATTTGTTACAGCAGAAATAGGAAACTAATACACATATATTATATATACAAATACATTTCCATTTGAAGAATACATTTAAAAATCAGTTTACTTAAATGTCACATTTATATTAGTGCCTTCAAGGAGTTGAACTCAAAATATTCCAAAGGCCTTATGTTTCTTTGGGGACCTAAAAGATGCCTGCTAACTCTAAGCTACCATCTTCTACAAACTAAAAATGAAGGCTTGCTTGAGACAGCAGGATTTCTAGCAGATGTTGGTATGTAATGCCAAATGAGGCAGATTCTAAGAAGGAAAATCCTATGGTAACTAGAGGGGATCTGAGCTTCCAATCTAGCAACGGGCTGGCACCACATTGTACCTATTTCATATCACTCTGCTCTGTGCTCAGTATTTTGCTGTACCATCTTCACAAGCTGATGAGGTCACATTATCAATTAGTAAATGGTAGAATCAGAAGTTACACTGAAGCAGATATGGCTCCAATGCACAGGCTATCAATGTTCCACCATCCAGCTTCTGATATTCACTACAGGACTATTGTGTGTTCGTTTCTTTACCACGCTCACTCTCTGATGCATATTCTAGTGCATTTATAAATAGGATTCAGTGTTGAGGCACCCTTCTTTAACTTGTACTCTTCTCCCTTCCTGGTCCACACTTAACTTTGCATCTCCTCTCCACATACGCTGTCCTCTTCTGCACCGGTGCTATGATGAGCTAACTCTCCAGCCACTACTACCACACCGTGGCACTGGGGAAATGTGGTGATAGCCTTTCTTTCATGAGCAGGTTTGTATCTGCTGTTTGTCCTTGGCCTCCACCCAGGAGTCACCTATTGCAAGCCCCAACTCCTAGGGTTACATTTGCAAGCATCACACATAGCTAGGAAAAGGCAATCTGGTGTCTTCGACTGTCCTGCCTTACTGTCTGACAATCAACATTGTCATTACCTGAAATAGCATGGGACAACTGAATAAATGAACCTAGCAAAGATTAGAAATAATATCCTTTTCAAATCAAATGAACCTTATTTTCGTCTTTTAAAATTCAAAAGGAGAATGATATATTCATGTTATGTCTATGCTTCATTTTTATTTTGTAGAAGCTATAATAATCGTGTATAGTCAACAGACATCTCATTTGTCCCCAGGTTACAATTTGATAATTAAGGTAAAGTTTCAGTGCCAAATATTCATATTCCAGTCAATACTTAATTATATGCAGATGTCTTCAATTGTTCAATTTTTGGTATAAGTAGTATGTGCAAAATTAAAAGGCATATTTAGATGGGAAGGAATCTTATTTTACTTTGCAAAGACATCAGCCACACCACAAAAACAAAACCCATTATCTTATACATCGTTCTGTGGGGAACAGCCTTGATAATTTTAGAAAAATAACTATGCAAATTCTAAGAAGCTGTAGGAAAAATTGCCATTTTTTTCCACATTAAATTAAACGAGGACGTTTCTGTGACAATGTGTTTGGAAGTTACAGTTAAAGTGTAGGTGTTATTATTAGCATTAGAAAGACTTGTAGAGTTTTCAAGAGGCCAAATTTCCAAAGCCCCGCTAGCCAAAAATTCAGTTAAGGCTTTCAAATGTCATTCCAGGCTTGGGGTTTCTCTTTGCAGTGAAGCTCAGAAGTCTTTTCCTTTAATTCAGAGTGAATCAAATCCTGTTGACCTACTTTCAGATTCACCAAGAGAAATGTAGCTATACTGCTGAGGTCGCTTTCTCTTTAATTATTATATTACTTATCTATTTCTATGTAACGAATTACCCCCAGACTTATTGATTTACAACAACAATACACAACTATTACTTAACAGTCCCTATGGGTCAGAAATTTGGGAGCAGTCTGCTGTGTGGTTCTGGCTCAAGATCTCTAATGAAGTTGCAGTCAAGATGTCAGTAGCGCTGCAGTATCTGCTTCCAAGGTTACCCACTCACAGACCTGACTGTTGGCAGGAGGTCTCAGTTCCTTGACATGTGACCTCTTTATAAGGCTGCTTACGTGTCCTGGCAACATGGCAGTTGGCTTTTCCCGGGGCGAGTTATCCCTGAGAAAGCAAGGCACCATGGTTTTCTATTTGTTACACGGATCAGCGCAATTCAATGTGGGAGGGAACCACACAAGAGTGGGAGCGCCAGGAGGCAGGGATCATTGCAGGCAGGTTGGGGCCTGACTACCACAACTATAGAATTCTGATGACCTGTGTGTATTAGTGTGCTTTGGCTACTGTAACTAAGTACCACAGACTGGCTGATTCAAACAACAGCAATTTTTTTCCTCCCAATTCCGGAGGCTGAAAGTCTGAGATCAAGGTGCTGGCAGTGTTGGCTTCTTCTGAAGTCTCTCTCCTTGCCTTGCAGATGGTCGTCGTCTCCCTGTGTCTTCATGAGGTCTTCCCTCTCTTTGTGTCTGTGTCCTAACTTCTGCTTCTTATAAGAACACCAGTCTTACTGGATGATGGCCCACCTCATTGTCCTCATTTTAACTTAATCACCTCTTTAAGATTCTGTCTTGAAATACAGTCATCTTCTGAGGTGCTGAAGGTTGAGACTTCAACATATGAATTTGTGGGGGGAAACAATTCAGACATAGCACCCTGTTACCCACCTTCTTCACAACACATGTCCTTGTTTGGGGACTTGCAAAAGCAGGTAGTTAAATGACTTAGAAAGTTTGCGTACCCTTTAACAAATAGTGTGTAAGTAACTATTTCGTATCTGTCTATATACATGTTGCACACAGCAAAGAGAAAGGTCCAGGAAGGTAAGAACTACCTGCAAATTCCTTCCGAGGAACTGCAGTTCTACCTATGTAATCTGGCCCCTGCCGACAGCTCCAAGCTAACTCCACACCACTCCACCTGCTCACTCCACTCCCGCCTCCTTGCAGTGCCTCTAATACGCCAGGCTGGCTGCCCTGCAGGGCTTTGCCTGTGCTATCCTCGCTTTGGAATGTCCTTCGGCTACGTGGCAGCGTGGTTGATTCACTCACTCATTCAGGCCTCTGCTCCATAAGTGGCTCCTCTTCAGAGAGACCTCCCTGGACCACCCATTCTCTCCTCCTCCCCCAACTTTTCTCCAAAGCTTCAGCTTGATTTGTCATTATCAAACCTATCACTACTTGAAATTATATTTTATATTTTTAACTCCTTGTTGTCTGTCTCCCATACTAGACTATGAGTTCCATGATCATGGAGGCTTTCTCCTGTTCACTGTGTATCCACAGTGCCTAGTATATAGTATATACAATCAACAGATTTATTTATTGAATAAGTGAATGAATGACTATATCAATTAGGTTAGTCCAGGCAGTCAGAGAAAGATGAATTAACATGGCGCCTGTGCTTTGTAATCTACATCTTCAAGGTTTTCCGATTATTAATAGGATACATTTTTTGCTTTGGTGATATAATTTCAACAAATTGCTTTAATTACATTGGAAATTGCCAGTAAGTGTCTGTTTTCTTTAGATGTGGGACTCTGAGATTCAGATATTACATCTGCAGTGTTGAACAAACACCCAAATGGGTGCCAATCTGGATGTTTCCCAGAAATTTTCAATATTGAAAAGCTCAGGTTCCCAGGTTTGCAAAGTGCTCTCCATTGGTGCATACTTCTGTCCATCCTCCCAAACTAATCCATGAAGGTAGAAAATAATTCTTTATTCTATTATAATAAGATATTACAGAGACCTAGGATCAAGTTTACAAACTGCTTCATGACTTCCTTTTTTTTGTTGCACATTAGTTTCTTACCTGGAAAGCAAATTTTGGGCCTGTAAAATAATTTGTAATCATGGTGGTGACAAAAGCTTAAGTAGCTCAGCAACTTTCTATCATCTAGAGATGCCATGTAATAAGTTAATAGACATAACCTACAAAAAGTACTTCCAGAGATACATAAATTATCTGTCTCCAATCTCAAGTGTGTTGTTTATTGTGTGTTGTGGAAATGCCTGTTAGTTGAGGCTTAGAGCTCCCAATTTGTAGTGTAAGAATCGTAACTATCCCTGTGTATGGATTGTGGTAAATCATCGATTTAATAATTATCTGGACATTAGTATTATCCATAAATTGAGGTATATCATTCAATTTATCCTGTTTCTTTTAATTCTAAAATCCCATCATTTGCTTCTCCTCTTCTTCTTCCCTCTTTTTTTCCCTCCTCCCCAGATTTGCAGAAGGAAATAAAGAGAAATAGTGGAAAAAGTTTGGGAAGAGCAGTGGTAAATAAATAGGTAATCTTATTTCACTTAATAGGAATCAAAGAAAGGTATTTTACTCAATTGCTACTCTCCAACCTCCAGAGAATCCTCAGGGGATGAATGAAAGTGTCACACTATAGGTCATAAGAGGTCATGAGAGACACCTCTGTTTATCATCCAAACTGCATGAAATTATGCACCACTCTGCTAAATAAATACTTCTGCAAAGATAAATGCAGGTATGTGCTTTTATACCTACACATAACACATGCAACTGTATGCAAAATAAAGATATCTGCTAAAATAAAGGCAGTTATATATTGAAATAATTTGGTGCTGGTATGTACCAGAAATAGGTATACATAGGCTGTGTGTGGTTTTGACGCTTCTCAATTCAAATTCTTGACCAATTCAAAGTATGCTTAAGAGGATCTTGAATCAAACATTCGTTGCTTTTGTCCAAATGAGGCGATGATAGTATGAACATAGTTCTAGAGCATGTCCAATATGATCTCAACATTTTCCTAGATCGTATCCTTTAGAAATATTTTCTTTCTTGGGAGTTTCTTTATCCAGGCACATTGTTTCAGAAACCTGCTTCATTTTCTTACAATGTACCTGAGGAAAGGGGATGTAGATAGCAACAGAAAGCTCAAATTTTATAGTTTTATTTATGACATGATCTGGAAAATGAATTCCATTTTTAAAGTTCTAGGCACTTCTGATAGAATTTAATTTTTTTCAAGTTTTTGCACCATTTTTAATATATACATGAATCACCCAAGCAAAAAGAACAGAACACTTTCAAAAGGGATCGACAGAATTTTCACCTTCATATTTCCCGTTGGAAAGTGTCTTGGTCTGTTTTGTGTGGTTTTAACAGAATACCCAAACTGGGTAATTTACAAAGAATAGAAATTTATTTCTCACTGTTCTGGAGGCTGGAAAGTCCAAGATCAAGGCACTGGCATTTTATCTGGTGAGGGCCTTGTTGCTACAGCCTCACATGACAGAAGGCAGAAGGGCAGGTTTGTAAGTTACCCGAATGCTGCAAGAAGCCTCTTTTACAAGAGACTTAATTCCTTTAATTAGGAAGGAGCTTTAATGGCCTAATCACCTCTTAAATGTCCTACTTCTTAATACCATTACATTGGCCCCACCTGAATTTTGGAGGGGATACATTCAATCCATAGCAGAGGGTGTGCATTATACCTATCAAACCTCTACTTGTTCACTGCAATGAAGAATTAGCAGAAATTCAACATGGTTTTCAAAGTAACACCTTTTCTGCATTTCTAGAATATATTCCAATGCATTTCTATAAAGATAAAAAGCAGTAGTAGCATTAAATTATCAGGACATTTATTTTCTCCTTAGTAAATCTACTTTTATTTTATTTCACCTGGATCACAAATAATGTCCACCAGAGATGATGCCAGATTTTTTTAGGGATTAATTCTGGCTTCCTTCTCCACATCAGTCTCTAACTCACGTGAAATTATAACTCTCTCTTCCCGCTCCAAGTGATACACAATGGTGAAAAATAAATTATCAGCTCGACCCCAGGAAAAAAGTTCGGGAGTGAAGCCCCGCTATGGTGCCCTCCTTCTTTATGTTGTGGAGACCTCAGATAATTTGGGCCATCTCTTTTCCTTATCTCTCAGTTCTAGGTTCTTCTTAAGTTCCCACTGTTCCAAAATGAACTTTCTTTTTTTTATCCAATATCTACTAACTAAGGTAGCCTTCTGTACGGGATTTTTATGATTAAATGTCATCAGTATAAAACTTGATATGGTGCATCTTTGTCCATCAAGTGTCATTTTCTTGTTAAAGGAGACATAATTTTAATGCATCTGTAATTAATAGAACTTTAAGCAATCAGATCTTGTGAAGGTTGTCTAGAAAACTTAGGAATGCATTTAAGGGTAAGGGAGATCTTCTTGGCACTACTTAAGTCACATCACACAAACAACCATCTACTCTTCATCTGTGGAAAGGTATTTGGGCTTTCTCTCTCTTTAGTACACCCTAAGAGTATTAATGTTACTTTTGGATAATACTCCTGAAAATTTTCCAACCTTTGTTCTAAGAGGTACTAATATTTTCTTTAACACAGACCTCTACCAACTCTACTTGTGGTGACCAAAATACACTGTGATACGAAATATCTCAGACTGAACTATACCAGAGATGCATATTTGTCAGATCAAATACACCTCCCTTCTTAAGATCACCTTCCTACCTCCTTCCCTTGAAGAAGAAAAAAATAACAGCATTTTAAAAATTCAGTTTTTACAGATCCAATGTGGAATATTTAACATTTCATGAAGTGAAATTCATTGGTAGAATTTCTCATACCAAAATAGCAGAACAGGTTTACTACCAAAATTATTGGTATTTTTTGAAAAGTTTCTCATAGATAAACACCTCAACACATATAGTTCTTACAACATAAATATTTTAGGGTCCTTCTGAATCCTTGAAAATATTAAATTACAGTCATTATAGTCCAATATTCTATAAGAAAATATACAACCACATTGATCTGTGAATTTACCATTCAAAAATCATCAAATGACTATTTTGAAAACAATAAACTTCATAAAAATATTTGCAGAAATTTAAAGCAAAACCAAATTTCTGCATCAAAAATCATGAATCAAAACAGTACATTAGTCCAGGAAGTATTTGCTTGTTTCATTTAATATACACTCAGGATATAACTCAACAGGAAATGTAATATACTATTCATTCCCTAGAATGGTACAAATACCATGCATTTCTTAGAATGAGTAATTTATTGATAGCCTTTCTTTTTGTTAAATAGGGATGAGAAAAACATATTTTCATGTTACTTTGTTGACTGCAAGTCCTCAAGTATGCCAAGTATAAAAGTTGGGCATTGAAACTAATTTATATCACCACCACAGAGCCTCATGAATTGGAATTTTCGAAGATTGCTTTGCTTATTTAGGTCTTTATTTAAAAAGCAATTTCATTGTATTTAGAAAATAGAATTAATTAGGGCAGCCTGTGAAATTTATTTACAACATTTGCTATGTAAGAATTTATTCGCTTGAAGGATTTCATTCTTTTGTAAAGGATTAACTAAAGAGACCTTATGGCATCTAAATATAGCTCAGAGGGATAATTTAGCACATCTTGAAATTTACTACATAAATGTAAAATGTCTTTTCCTCTGGAACTGGATGAGACTTATATGTACCACTTTTTACACTTGTGCCAGATTCTTTATTGAAAGTGCATTTTGTAAATTTAAAAGTAATTTTCTACTTCCACATTGCATGATTATTGTGTGTCTGTTAGGGAAATTTTAAGTTGTTATAATCTTCACAGTGACCATTAGAAGAGAGATTGGCTAGATTACAAATTCCTGGAGGGTGGGAACTATGTTGTATTCATCTTTTTATCCCTGATGTCCCATTTTCTAGAATTAGCAATAAACAAGTGTAGTTTTCAATAAGTGAAAGAATAAACATAGTATAACTCTAGCCATGACTGTTAACCAGCAGGACATATTATTCTTTCCATATAGCTTTACTCATTAGTTTAACACCTTTTATCTAAGTCCACACTGACTGTAGCACAGTTTATGAAAGTGTCAACACAACTTTAAATGTTTGCGTTAAACATCCAGAATTTTTTTTTTTTAAAGCAACAAATGTATCTTCTCTTGCTTGGAACAAAGATAGGAATTTGAAAAAAAAAAACAAAATTTTGTTTGTTTGTTTAAGACTTTTACAAAAATATTTTTAGTGGTAAATTAGCTTAACATCTTTAATCTAAGTCCACATTGCCCATAAAACAGTTTAGATTAGATTCGGGGAGAGAGACTGAGAGAGAGAGAGAGAAGAATACCAACATTTTGAGGAAGAACCAAAACACAAGCAAGTAGAACAGTTCATAGTCTACCCATCCTAGGATTAGTCTTCTAAAAAGAATTCATAGAGTAGTATCTGGGTCATGCCAGGGGTAAAATTTTAATTGAACTCTTTTGGCTCCTAGTAGGATACCAAATTTTTTATGTTGAAAATGTCCTACAGTGTAGATTGTGCATTATATTATTAGTTGATCATTATAACTTTTACAAACACTGTGTCCTTTTAAAAACTATTTTTCTCTTTCCAGAGACATAAAAAGCTTTTAAAATGTTCTCAGTTACTTGGCTTCCATGAGAAATGCAAACAGAGAAAAATACCTCCAAATTATCACTTCTTTGTAGGATTCAAAGCTATTAGCACAATACATTGGTTCGTCTGAGTCCAACATCCTTCACGTAGACCTTGAACCTCAGGTAATCGCACAATCGCCAGTTCTGTTTCACACCTGTATATTTAAAATCTTCTCCAGTGATAGAGACTGCCAAAGCTGCCAGAGCTTTTCCGGCTTATGCTCTTAGTAGCTCCTTTCACTATAGTCCTGGTGGCGTTTTCTTAACTGTGTCTAGCCAAAAATTCAATCGGTTCAACATTTTAAAAATAATTCTGAATCAAAATCTGGATCCTTATAATATTTTCTACAGAATATACTGGAATTCTATTATGTAAGATATTAATTAATGATTCTTAAGCTTACTGATTCAACGTGCTATGAAATCTAAACTCATCTTGCAAAAGAACAGAGATCATAGAAATACATTGAGTGATATGTGCAGACTCACTTTAAAATTAAAGATTTACGAGATAGACTAATCTGGACTTTGTGCAAATTAATATTGATTTTAAATATTCCTAGGAAAAATCTTGTTCGTGTGACTTTATTCAGGACATTCATTTTATCAGATATCCCAAAGCCATGCTCCTTGTGCCAGTGAGCACAGAGAATCAGAATGACTCAAATATATTATTAGTTTTGGAAGATTTTAAGACAAAATGTCACTTACATTTGCGTATATGTCAACTTGGGAAATCACAGCCTTTTAACAGCTTTAATTTGTTTGTAAAAGATAGATGTGGAAAGCAATATTTTAGGCATAAGCTTCCATCGTCCTTTAGTAGTACGAGGTTCTGGACTATGCCCAGTGCATGACTGTGATACTGGCAAGAAGCCACGGTGAAATCGACATACCTCCAGCTTAGGTCACTAACTCCACAGATGTAGTTTCTTCACCAGCAAATGATGCAGGATCTACAGGGCCTGAGTCTACGACACGGTCAGTTCACTGAGGAAATGTCTGATTCCCCACAGCTGAACCCTCTGTATACTGCATGGTACCACTCTGAAAAGTCTCAATCATTACCAGATTAAATCATGAAAACAATCTATTTATTTGGGCTTGACTTTTGTTAACAGAATGAAATGCCATTGGAGGAATTTAGATTTTGATGCAAAAATTCAGCTTAAGTTGGCTATCTAAAATTTGGTTTCTACAGTATTCAATTCAGAATCTGGCAAAGAAAGATAAGTCTATTTATTACTATTTCTATTGTTGCTATTATTCCTGATATTAATACGGATATTACTGTTATAGTTATTGTTAGTACTGCTCCTGTTACTGTGACCCTTGCTGTCTTCACTGCCACTGTCACATCTTGCCTGGGCTGTCCATCAGAGCCTTTTCACTAATCTCCTCGCTTTCACTCTTGCCCTCTCATCGTCCATTATTGCCTTCATCGCTTTTTCCATCCATTCTCCATACTGCACCAAATCAAGCTTTAAAAAGTATGAATTAGATAATATCACTCTCCTGCTTAAAACCCTCCAATGAATCAAAGTAAACTCCCCATTGCCTCAAAGTAACATGCAAGCTGCTTATCCTGTTAAATGCAAGCAATCTTGCCCCAGTTGGTCCAGTTTGATACCAAACAGTGTAGCTGGGGTGCAGCGGAACCACTGCCCACTGTACATTGGCCGTCACTGCCCCCAATCTCACTGAACTCATGGGTGCCCCAGAGCCTTCGCACCTGCTGTTCTAGCTACCTGGAGATCTCATGTGCTAGCCTTCGTGTGGAGATTTCTGTACCTCAGTTGTTCAGCTGTTATCATCTGAGAGAATGTCTTTCTGAATACACAGTGTTGCCCTAGCGTGTCATTTCATCTTTATTTATTGTCATTTCATCAATTTATTTATTTCCTTTTGCCATTACTTGCAGCTTTTCCTTTTTTCTAAGTCTTTATTGTCTACCTCTCTTACTAAGATGTAACCTTTATGAAGTTCATTGTTCGGAATTCAGGATGATGTGATTGGTTTCTTGCATGGCAGCGAATTTTTCCTGTCAGTGGTCTAAATATTTCACCAGTGACTAGGCTGGCCAATCCTGTTGCTTAAAAACTAGAGATGCTGACATAAATAGCACAGAGCGTCACCCGGACCCCCTACAGCTGATCATTTAGAGCATCAGGAATGTGTATGTTATTTGAGAAATTAAAGAACACACTGATGTGTGCTATTGTGTCAGGTCTGTGATGCTGTAGGCAGGTACTAAAAGTTTTGGAAGGTGTTTAATAGCAATTGAGATCCATGAAAAAAGAAAGCTCTCTTTCCCCAACCTTTTAAAAAAGCTTGGTTACTCTAAATAGACCCACAGCTTTTTCTCACTGGAAAATTTTGAGCACAATCATAATATAGATATGAAACCACCAGTCAATATGATTCTTATCCTTTTAAACTTGCTTAAATTATCATTCGCCCTTGCCTGGCAAGAGGTTAGCCACACAGTCTTTTGTGCTTCTGTACAACTTTGAACAGATTACGTAGCATTCATTGGAATATGGACCTGCCTTTCCCAGTGGACTGATACCTTGCTCTTATCCATCTCTGTAGCCCCAACTCAAAGCACGGTGACTTGTGCATGGTATGTGTTCAATAAATGTGTGTTGGATGAATGAGGGATGAATGTCTAGAAGAAGAATCAAAAGAGAATGGTCACATCAAGCAGCCGAATGAAGGACTGCTATGTTTGTGATAGAAAATTAAATTCACTCTTGGCAATGTCCCTTGGCAAATTTCATAGATGGTAAAGAGCTTTAACAGTATAGGTTAGTGGATATTAATAGTTACATTGCCTGGATTCAAATCCTGGCACTACTGTTAACTGGCTGGGTGAACTTGGGCAAGTTATTTAACCACACTGTGCTTCAATTTACCCATCCAGAAATGGTTATGAAATGTATCTATCTGATACATTATGTCGATTATGTTACTATTATGATTAAATGAATCTGTGTAGAGCCCTAACATGTAATGAGTCTTATGTAAGAGTGTGTTGTTATCACTGTTTTGGGTCTCCGTAGATCTGTGATAAAGAGGGATAAACAGACAAATCGCGGGCCTGCTTCCCAAGATTCCACGTACAGGACACACTCACTGGGCTCATGTGGATGAGGAAAGTTAGAACAAGGCCCAGACTTCTGTAAGTTAAAATTTAAATAATCACATGTCCTTTCCCTTCTTTTGCCTTTAATCAAATCTTGCTGTTCCAATACATAATGAACATCAGTTAAGCAAAACCATCTTCTTCTTCTTATAAAAAATATATTTATAAATAATTCCAAAAATCTGTTATTCAAGTGAATTAATGTGCAATTTGGCAAGGAGATACTTGGGTGAAAACAGTGATTCCATCTTTTCTAGGCCCCATTATTCCAGGATGGTGAGTTGAGCGGTAAAAGAAGCCCTTGAATTCTTCCAGACTCCCAGGCCACTGTTAAGTACCGTCTGGCAGAAGGGCCATGGGGGTGCGGGGACGCTGTGTCCAGGATGCACTGATGTTTAAAGCTTCATGCGCATGGTGGCAAGTTTGCTATTTGGTTCCCCAGTGGGCTGCATAGCTTTCTCCAAAGCAGAAGGATCTGTCTGAAAGAACATTGGATTTCATCAGGACAGCTAGATTTCATTCCAGACTTAAAAAACATTGCTTTAAACCTTTAGATGTCAAAGTTTTTCCATTTATCCTTGGCCTAATATTTTATTAAGTGGAATGTATAAATCGATACATTTTTATTGTATACATTACAAGCATGATACTTCACTGAATACCACGGACATAAATTCTGACTTCACAGAGAAGTGATGGGAGTTGCTGGGCAGGACTGCTACGCTTCACCCTTCACTTGATCATAGAGGACACATATTTAATACCTGCAAAAGTGTAACAGGATGACTGCTGCATAGTGTGTCTTGGCTAAACATGACTGTAAACTATGTTACACCGTCTCTATAGAGTCTGTAAGAGAGAGAATGTTCTAAGAGAGGGCTGCTGAGTGTGCTGTGCAAAGCTGATATCACAAATTACTGTTATGGTATTTGCATTGGATATTTTCATGAAGGAGATCTTGGGGGACAGTGTGAAAGTATTTGCTCTTTCCCAAGGGATGAAGCTAGTAAGCTGATGTTCAATTCAACTCTACAAACATATATCAAGCACCTAGTGTGTGCCCAGTACTCTTAAGGTACAGAGATGAGTAAGATAGAAATTTATCCTCTCTCTAAAGGAACTTACAGGGAAGAGGATCTAACTAAATATGAATATGCTAGGAAATGTACTGAGTTCAATGCAAATGTGCCCTTTGGTCAGCTCTTCACTTTCCATGCAGCCCTATGGAATAATGAACAATTGGCTACCTTTCTCTCCCTGTGTGTGCGTCTGAAAGTCATTGAGGACATACATACCGATATGTGAACACAAAGGCCCAAAGTAAAATTTATAACATTCTACAACAGAAGCTATACTTTATTATTTTATAGGGATTAAAGTATAATGTATGAGCCCTTTAGGCAATTGAAATGTGAAAGTGATTTGTAATCTTGGATTCCTTTACCTGTCACCAAGAACTAGACAAATATGAGAGAGAAATAAGCATAGAGGTTTCTGAATCCATTTTATTCGCTTGACAGTTACCTTTGAGATCAACTCATTCTAAAATATGCGCAAGTTAGTAGAAAAATGATTAGTCTTCCCATTAATTAGAAACCTGTTTATAATTTAATTGAACTAATTCTCTTGCTTTTAATAAACTCACATCTGTTCATAAACAGCAAAGAATTTGTACAGGTCCCTTTAGTTGGGAGTGAAATTGTGTCAGCAATTTCATTCCTCAATCACGATCAGGGTGTAGGTTCTCACTTAAGCTGTCAAATGCTTAGCTTTCACAACAGACACACACTGGATCTTTTATCATAAAACTCTGCAAGTTCCAGGCTGTTAGCTTCTGATCCATCTTTAGCTATGACATGTGCCCATGCTGTGAGCCCACTAGGGGTAGACATTCCCGTGTGTTGTAAGTAACTTTGAGGGTCTCTCGGCCACTCAGAAATATTAACTTTCTCCCTCTCTTCTGCACTGAAATGCCCATTCATCCTGGCATTAAAAACAAACCAAAAAACCAATAGAAAATCCTTTAAAACACTAAATGAGCAAGTGCATTTTATAATTAAAACCATCAGCAAAAAAATCTTCAGTTCCTCCCCAAAGTGGAACTGAGTTCTCCAGAGATGTCATTCAATTTTATTTTACGCTTCAGTGAATCTGCCTCCTAAATTTTCCCATTCCTTAATAGTGGTCTTACTTTGAATTCCCAAGGATGTCAAAAAAATTGTAGTGCATTCATTGGCAGTGGTCCAAGAATGCATTTAGTTAGGACAAATTCAAAGCAAGTTTTATTAAATTTTGATTGCTTCTGGAAGGACTCTTTTAAATTACTAAATAAGGGGAGTTTAGGAAGTTCTATAATCCTGTGAATTAATTGAATTTGTGATCTTGAGCAACAGTGAATCACAAAACAGAGCCCCAACTTAACTTTGTAGGCTTTTGCTGATAGAGATACAGGGAATGCCTGTTACAGTCGTACAGATGTGCTGTGAAACAATGCTCTTTGTCTTCACTGTTGGCTTATTTGCATGGTGTAAAATGAATGTTCTTCAGCATCTCCTCCATGTGCAAGCCCAATTGAATGCCTTATTAACATATATTAAGATGGAAATTTATAAAAATAAAGCTGGTTTCTAGTGAAAATGGCAGTAGTGTTGAGGACTATTCATCATTTAACAAATTTATGAACCATTACTTTTTGTCAAGCCTTTGTGTTAAGCATGAGTAAGACATTTGCCCTGTCCTCATGGATCTTACAGTTTGGGGTTGTGCTTTGGTGGGGGAGAGTGGACAAATATCTGCTGCAAAGTAAAAAACAAAAATGATCGAATTATGACAGTACTAAATAGCCTTCCAGGTACAAAATGATAGGAGAATTTACCTGGGAAAGTGGAAAGATTCAGGAAAGCATGAGGACAGACTATTTCATCTGACCTTGGAATGTGAGTTTCCTGGTTAACAAGATGGGGAGGAGGTTACAGGCAGAAGAATCAACAGAAGCAGAGGTATGGAATTATGAAAGTTAGTGGAATATTCAAGGATAGCTTATTAGTCCCATGTGCCTGGAATGCAGGGTGCATGGTAGCTGAAGAAAGTACCTATAAAGAAGGTTAATAAAATGAGGTATATGTGCACCATGGAGTACTACTCAGCTATTAAAAAAAGATGAATTAATACCTTTCTCCTAAGTGAAGTATCTCAAGAACAGAAAAACAAATACCATGGTGCTCACTATTAAGTTGGAACTAACCAAGAGCACACAAGTGCCCAGAGGGAAGTAAAACTCAGTGGAAATCAGGCAGGAGGAAGGGAGGTGGAGGGGAAAAGTGGAGGGACAAAAACCTACCAAATGGGGGGCACAATGAACACTATTTGGGTGATGGGCACACCTATAGCCATGACTCAAGCATTACAAAAGTGATCCATGTAACCTAAAACATTTGTACTCCCTTAATATTTTGAAATGAATAATAAAAAAGGGTTTGGTGGTATACCATGCTCCATAGTTTGAGCTCCATCCTGCCATTACTAGGGAGCCATCAAAGGTTTAAAAGAGAAATGACATGATATGATAAAAATGTGAGAATGGTGAATGGAGCCACCATAGAGAAAAAGTTGGATAATTTGATAGCTATAGTTAGAGTGTCTAGAGCAATTGGTAGGAATTTGGGCTGTTTCTCCTTTCATGGATCTTAGCAATACTGCTCCTATAAGTATTTTCATGCAAGTCTTTGTGTCAAAGTATGTTTCCATTACTCTTGGAGTAGATACCCAGGGATAGAGATATTGGGTTGTATGATAAATATGTGTGTGTGTGTGTGTGTGTGTGTGTGTGTGTGTGTATATATAAATATATATATTTAACTTTTTGAGAAAGTTCCAAACTGTTTTCCTTCTTTCTACTGACATTATTTTTTGGAATGCACAGACATTCTGATATATCTGATATATTAAGCTATGATTTGTATTCCATTCTTACAACTGTGGCTCCTTTTCAAACAAACTCTTTCTTCCCATCCTTTTAGTCTCCTCATTCTGGGAACGCTGGCATCTTGCCTTAGACCTTGTTTATAAAAGTGAAATGAGTTGGAGGCACTTTTCACCAGCAAAGGCTATTACATAATTACTCATTTCTGCATCTTTTAAGAAATTATGAGTTTTGAAACAGTGGTTAAGAGAAAGCATCTTATACCTCAAGTAAAGTGACCTTGCTTTGAAACTTGGAGGCAGAAGATGAAGCATTTAGAGGAGAGATGAAAAAACAGATCACAACATAGAAAGCTTTAGACTCTTTAGACTTAAGTTTTCAAAGTAAATATAAATCTACACCAAGCTCTGATGTGGTGAACAGGCTTTATTATATATTTGCTGTATCAGGAAAAAAAAATAGACTATTCTTGACTTTTTAAAAAGTTAGTGGATGGGTTAATTTATTTATCCAAAAAGTAGTTACAGACCTAATGGAATATAGGGGTCATGTCTTAGCCTTCTGGTTAGAATTTAAAAGTTGAGGATCTTTGTAATAATCTGTTGAAAGCACTAAAGAACTGATGTTTTCCATTTCTGACATCTCTCTTCCTTTAAAAGATGAAGTCAAAATGACAAAACAATAGAACTGCAATTTATGATATTAATGTAATCCTAAGGCTTTAAAGTATTTTTAAAACTTATTTATTCTAAGCCTACATAAGATAAACCAAGGAAAGAATAAAGCCAAATATCTAGTTCAAAGAAATCCAGCCCTCTGACTGTTTTTGTATAGCCCACAGGGAAGAGTGGTATTTCACATTTTTTTAATGATTGAAAAAAAATCAAAAGGAGAATAATATTTTGTGACACATGAAAATAATATGAAATTTAAATTTCAGTATCCTCAAAGAAAACGTTGTTGAGACATAGCCCCACTCATTCCTATGCATATCGTCTATAGCTATATTCATGCTACAGTGCCGTGGTGGGACAGTTGCAACAGAGATTGCATGGTCTGCACAGCTTGAAATATTTCTGAGCTGGTCCTTTACAGTGAACTTTTGCAGCCACCAGGTGTACATATCCAACCTTAATACTCACTCTGGTCTATTTATCTGATTAAAAATAAATACATAATTTTGGGAGATTTGGCTTCTTAGTTTGTTTTTGCCTTTATCATTGCTTTTGTTCTTCACCTCCCAGAATGTGTGCCTGTAAACTTTAAATGTTTCATCAATCCTTCCTGTGAACTGTTGTAATATGTATACACACACACACACACACACGCACACACGAAAGCCGGCTGTGATCATTCTTAGCACATTGTAAAATCCCTACATTATAAGGGATCGTTTTAAATGACTAAAATGCAAATCATTTTAATACTAAAATAGGGTTTTGCTCCTAGCCATTTTCCTTTCAGAAAAATCTTCTGCTAATAATTACCACTAACCTCATGCACATTCATGGTTTTTTCCAACCGACTCCTGAAGTCTTATTTTGAAAGTGTCTTTCTTCTGAAAGGAGCATTTATTGGGGAATGCTAGTCTCAAGCCATGCACCTCCTTGATGAGTTTAGCAATCTAATACATTTGGGGAGCAACGCAGCCTGTTCTTAATGCATAACACACACTTGTGTACTGAAAGCTCTGAGAATTCTTGTGGTAAAGAAATTACTGCAAGTTGTTTGATTCAGTATTTTCCCTGGGAGACTTTTTATTTTCTGCATAATACTTGTCAGTAACAGAGTCAAAGAAACACTAACAGCACACTGAATGTTTAAATCTTATTTATTTATCAGGAGAACTAAATGAGAAACCAAACATTACACAGAACCTCCTGTATAAGAAACATGAAATCAGTTCTGTTCAGGCTGAAATGTCGGGTGGGGGTCGAGCCCCACTTCTCTGTTAAGCCCTCCTACCCCAACCTCTGGAAGCCTTGTGAATCCATTGTCATTAAGGATCTATGATTTACAAAAGTGAGTTTATAAAATGGGCTTTCAGGATGTATTCTGTACAAAGGGTTAAATTGTGTCTCCCCAAAAGATATGTTGAAGTCCTGACCTCCAGTATCTCAGAATGTGACCTTATTTGGAAATAGGGTCATTGAAGATGTCATTAGTTAAGATGAGGTCACCCTGAAGTGGGATGAGCCCTTATTCCAGGATAACTGGTATCCTTTTAAAAAGGGTAAAGTTGGACACAGAGACCCACAGGGAGAATGCCATCTGAAGGTGTGGGCAGAGATCAAGATGAGGCTTCTATTATATAAGACAAGGCATGCCAAGGATTACCAGCATGGCCACCGGAAGCCAGAAGAAAGGCATAGAATAGATTCTCTCTCACAGCCTTAAGAGGGGACTAACCCTCCCATCGCCTTGACTGTGGACTAATAGCCTCCCAAACCATTAGACAATAAAGTTAGATTATTTTAAGCTGCCCAATTTGTGATATGTTGTTAAGGCAGCCCTAGGAGACTAATACACAGGGCAAGTGAAACTTTCAACTGACATTACAGTATTACTACAGGTCCCATGCCCAGCAGTACTACTCCTCCTATTAAAAAGGAACAAGTATATAAGAGAACTGTAGCAATGACAAAAGAAGTGTTTTCAAAGGGATCTACCTTCTGGAATAGAACAGGAAAGTAGGAGGTCTGTAAACCTTCTACATACCACTTAAAAAGAATTAAGGCTTAGAGATCAGGGTGAATGTCTGTGAGATTCTTGTAAGGTTTTGGGAAACCATGACTAGCGTGAGTTTACTGTTATTTTTTCCTATCCGTTTGAGTTCTCATCATAAATAGAAGCAACACTCTTAAAAAGAGGTCTGCCACAGAACGAATTGTGTCTCCCCCAAAATTAATATGCTCAAACCCTAACCCCTGTTGTGACTGTTTTTGGAGATAGGGCTTGTGAAGAAGTGATAGGGGTTAAATGAGGTTACGAGGGTGGAGCCCTCATCCAATTGGGATGGTGCCCTTGTCAGAAGAGGAAGAGACCCCAGAGTATGCTCTCTCTAGCTCTCTCTCTGCCATGTGAGGACACAGCAAGAAGATGGTCATCTCCATCTAGGAAGAGAGCCCTCACCAGAAACTAAATTGGTTGACACGTTGATCTGGACTTTTCAGCCTCCAGAACCGTGAGAAATAGATTTCTGCTGTTTAAGCCATCCCGTCTGTGGTATTTTGTGACAGCAGCCAGAGCAGACTAAGACAGGTCCATGTGCTAACTACATGTAGAGAGCGACAATATCCAATTCTTGGGCAACCATATCCTACTGTTGAAGCCGTTTGATGGGAAAGAGACCTTCTTAGAAAGAAACATAAGTGGACTGAAACCCTGGGGTCTCTTGGAAGTAAGAAAGGGTAGCAGAGGGAGTTAGTCAAGGACCAGGAAATGCCCTACGGGATTTATTCTTGGGATTCTCTAAAGCAGGGGTTGGCAAACTTTTTCTGTAAAGAACCAGCTCTGCTAGGAAGTATTTTAGACTTTGTGTCCTGGATGGGCTGTGTCACAATTTCTAAATTCTGCCATTATAATGTAAAAGCAGACATAGACAAAATAGAAATGAATGAGTGTGGCTATATTCCAATAAAGCTTCATTGATGGATATTGACATTTAAATTTCACATGATTTTCATGTACAATGAAATATCCTTCCTTTAATTTTTGTAAACTGCTTAATAATGTAAAGCCATTTTTAGTTCATGGATCAGATAAAAAGAGGCAGCAGGCTGGATTTGGCCTGTGGGCAATAGTTTATAGCCCCTGCCACAGAGAGTTCCCCTCTCTCTTTATCAGCAGGTGCCTTTGGCCTCTCCCTCAAATTTTTCCAGGCTTATTGCTGTTGAGTGCCAACAATATTTGGCAGATGCTACAGAGCAAATAAGATGGGCTCCAATACCTGTTATTGTTTTGTTTTGGATTGTTTTGAATTTTTTGTTTCCTTTTGGCCCAATTGATTTGATAGTAAATGTTAAAGAAGTAAACAAGTCTCTCTCCCTCCCTTTCCTCCTCCCGCTCTCCGTTCCATTCCATCTTTAATGTAAAGCTCTTCTCCTTAGGTTATATGCTTTAACTCCTAAAATCATTTTTTGGAATTGATTTTCTCATTGGAGAGTTAAGATTTAAGAAATACAGTTTTGCTTTATGGAAATGCAGACACACATTCAGTTCCTAATATTTATATAGAAATGACAAGCTTATTCCTTAAAACACAAGCAATGAATTTAAGCAATTATGATGCAGAATGGAAATGTGGCATCAATTTGCTAATTACTCTTTCCCACTCTCACATCCGCCAGAATTCAATTTCTAGCTGTGGCATATGAATAATTAAAAGGATTGAAGTTTCATCATTTACATTGTGTCTAGATGGGCTAAGACTTCTCCATTCACTCAGGGTCCTCACAAGTAAATAGTTTCATGGACTGCTGTTAAAATCTTGAGATTTGTACAACTGGAGATATTGTAGGTTTACTAGGGTTTTCAAAATATGTAATGAAACTCCATAATAATTTTAAAATCACAGGGGGTTGCATTTATGCTTATATGTTGCTGAATATCTCAATTTTTACCTTGGAAAATGGGATAACAAAAGGAAGGATTATAGTATATATTTTAGAAGATATAGAAATATTTAGGGATATCATTTTGGCCACGAGAACTACTTTTGTAATATTAATAGTACATACTTTTAATAAGAGAATTTAGGAAAATTTCATATTCTTTTCTTTTTCTGAGTGTTGATAAGGTTAATATAATAGGATATTTTATCTTGATTGACTTCAAAGACCTGAGTAAACTCATGGTTCTTTCTAGGAAGTTGATTTCACAAATGTCAATGTTAATGCAAACTAAACTCGGCCTTTATAGAGCAATTTGAACTATTTATTCTTAACAGTACCAACACCAACAACCATTTGTATCTTCCACTGCAGGAAATTTTTCCACTGACTTCTATTCTTGCTTTTTGGGTAACAGTCTAGCATTTCACTCAGTGTTTGAAAACTTTTCAATACCTAAATTATTGATATTTTTGGTGAGTGTTTTGCTCAAAATGAAAATTTTAAACTGCAGCAAGTTATATTCTTGGTACTCCTCATAGCCCATCAGCATCATTTTGCACTATTATTCAGTGGTCAGTTCTAGCTAAGGTGAATGTCAATTATTGGTCAGGCAGGCATGCCAGATAATAATAATTGGCTGAGATGCCAACAGAGTTCTGTCTGCCCCGTTCATTGGAAAGACATGTGAATAAAGTTAATTCTCTTTTCCAGATCTCTTCACTCTTCCTTTGCAGGACTAGAGATGGAAAATCAAAGTTGAAATAATCCTGTCTCCTCCCTATTTTGTCATCTGTCTTCCCTTTTGCTGGATCCCGTTGGGGATGAGGAACCTAGGGCCTTGGGGCCATATGTAGCCTTCTGGATCCTTGACTGCATCATTTTGACTGAATCCAAATTTTACAGAACAAAAGAAGACAATAATGGCCAGCAAATATATAAAAAAGTGCTCAACATCTCTAGTCATCAGGGAAATGCAAATCAAATTCACAATGAGATATCGCCTAACCCCAGTGAGAATGGCTTTTATCGAAAAGTCCCAAAACAACAAATGCTGGCGTGGATGCAGAGAGGTAGGAACACTCTTACACTGCTGGTGGGACTGCAAATTAGTACAACCCTTGTGGAAAGTAATTTGGAGATATCTCAAAGAACTATATATAAATAGAAATACCATTTGATCCAGCAATCCCACCACCAGGCATCTACCCAAAGGAAAAAAAGATATTTTACAATAAAGATATCTGTACAGTAAAGACATGTTTATGGCAGCATAACTCACAATTGCAAAGATGTAGAAAACAACCCAAGTGCCCATCAGTGTATGAATGGATTAATAAAATGTATTATATGTATACCATGGAGTACTGCTCAGCCATAAAAAACAATGGTGAACTAGCACCTCTTATATTATTCTGGGTGGAGCTGGAGCCCATCCTTCCTTCGAAGTGAAGTGTCACAAGAATGAAAAAACAAGCACCACATGTACTCGCCATCAAATTGGTACTAACTGATCAACACTTAGGTGCTCACATTGGAAGTAATATTCATCAGATGCCAAGCAGGTGGGAGGGGAGCTGTGCGGATGGATAAACTAATAATTAATGGGTGTGGAGCCCACTGTATGGGGGATGGGCACACTTGTATCTCTGACTTGAGTGATGCAAAGGCGTTATATGTAACCAAAATGTTTGTACCCCCGTAATATCCTGAAATTTAAAATAAATAAATAAATAAAAACAAACAAAAAAACTTTATAAAATGTGGACCACTATGCAGATAGAAGCCAACAAAGGCTTAAAACGAGAAGTGTATTAATGATATTAAAATGAGATATAATATGTGTTAAAAAAATCCTTTTATTAAAAGGGGTGCAGCAGAGAAAGACGAAGCTTTTCTTGCCTCCTGTGGTGCTTAAAAAAGACCAATGTTGAAATCAGAAGGCCACAGGTTCCCCACCCTTTGAAAAAATGAAAAAGCTTGAAATATATCAATCAACTCTATGTTCCTTTATATTAATTTTTTAAAAGGGTAGTGAAGATCTGTTGAAAAGCATTAAAAAGACCAACTGGTTTTATATGACATTCAGAAACACCTTTAAGTTCATCCTCATGTTGAACAATATCTGATTCATAGAGTTTCTGTGATTACATGATCCATTACAAGAACATTTATAGTATCATACTAGGCAGTGCCAAACTTCCCACTGGTGAAGAATTAACCAACTGATTTATAATATCTATTATGCGATATATTGTAGATATCTCACATTTATCTCTCTATCTCTTGTGCCAAAAATCACTTTAGGAGATAATGATCAATTTGACTTAATGGGACACACCGTCAAAGATCTCAATATATTCTTTAATTTTGGTATGTGATCTTGGCTATCACCTTGTTGTAAAGTGATAATCAATGACATTTAAATTGTCATATCTTTCATAGTCTTAAATAATTCATTTAAATATGACTGGGAATTATAGTGAGAAATAATTTTGATGAAAGATTAAACATAATTATTTTTACATTAAACACATTTTCTTATTTAAAAAAGGTATGTGAGCGATGTATTATTTATTCCAGGAATTAGGTCTACAGTTACTTCTGCATGTTAGATTTTTTTAATAGTATCTTAATCCTTTTTTTCTGAGAAAAAGGAATTTTTGTAGAAACTGGCTATTCGTTCTACAAATTTCAAGGAAAACAGTTCTCATTTGTAATCAGAGTTTCCAGTTGTATAAATTGTGCTGAAGAGTTAGATTTAAAACATCAACATTTTATACTGGAAGCTACTTCTTCAGTCTCCTTGCTTAGCTTCTGTACCCAACTCAACTGCTGCAAAAGAGAACATCCCATGAGAGCTGTCTGAGGTAGCCCTGGGTTCATAAATCAGTCCTTGAGGTAAGTTAGAGAAACTGTTTGGCACGACATAAGGCATTTTTTTTCTGCAAAGTGTTTTTCAAACCTATATATTTTCTTTACTTGGTAAGCTTTCCCTTTACCCAAGCCATCTAATATTCCTTGTCTTAAGCTCCATTTTCCTCTCAAATTCCTGAAGAGTGTTCTTGGAATGGGAGCCAAGACTTGATTTGCTTGTTTTCTTCCCCTGAGGAGACTCTTTCAAGCTTTCATTTGTACTGAAATCATGGTGTGGGAACACAGGGGTTTATGTCATTTCTCATGGAAACTACCAGTAGACAGTTCAATTTGTTCATTCAGCTGACTGTCTAAGGCAGGAGACATTTATTAATCTGTGTGAATGAATCACTCTTACCACTACACAAAATGTAAATTCGAGAGTAATTACTTCTTGAACTGATATCTTTCTGACTACATAGTATGTACTTCAAAATGTATCAGCATATGTTTTTAGGAAAGTACAGCATGAGTATAGCTTTCATTTTGTCTGTGTCCTCAAATAACCCCTAATGTGTTTTAACACTTCACATAGTATTGCATCTAATTTTTTTTCAAAAAGTATTTGGCCAAGAAATTTGGCATGGATGCGATTCCATCTCTTTTATCCTCCCCACAACCCCAGCTCCATTCTTCCCCAACTGCTCTACCCCACTAGGCGAAAGACGCACTCCCAGGCATGGGCATACTTAAAACCCAAGCAAGGTCAGAGTACAGCATGTTAAATTCATCTAGGATGAATGAAAAGCTGTTTTTCTTTCTTTCTTTCTTTTTTTTTTTTTTAAGCTTTGAGAGTAAAAATAGTACTTATTTTCACAGAAGCAATTTTTCTTTTTCCTCTTTTAACACTCAGTCTTTGAGATGAGATTACTAACACTTGTACTGCTATATGTGGCACTGAATTGGAAGACAGTGCTGATGATGATGATGGAGGAGGAGGAGAGGGAGGAAGAAGGATGATGATGGGCAATACTTGTGTAAAGCCCGTCATCCTTTGCCAGGCGCTGTCCAAAGTACCATGGTATATTAACTCATTTAATCCTCACAACAACCATAAGAGCTAGATACAACTATAATCACCATTTTACAGATGAGGAAGCTGAGACACAGAGAGGTCAAGTAACATGCACAAGGTCACCCAGCCAGTCAATAACAGAGCTGAAATGTCAACACAGACAATCTGTCTCCAGGGCTAGTCTGTCTTTCTAATGTCATTGTTTAGTTTTACTAGTCTCTTATTGGGCCTTCAAGACACATTTTTGGCTAATTAAGTGAGCAAATAAAAGTTTAAAATATACTGGACTGTATGTCTATTGTGTTATGGTGCAAAATTAAGCGCAGTGGATTTGACTACAATTTACTAAGACATGTTAAAAGGAAACAGGGGGCAACAATAATATTGAATATGTTTTCTGAGCCAGGCACAATGGTCCTATCAAGGGGATATTTTCCAGATTTTTAGATAAGGGAGACTGTACACAAAAAGGCTAATAAATATGCCTAAGTTGACATTACAAGGGGTAAAGGCAACATTCTAAACAGACCTGTCCTTCTCCAAAGCTTCTCTGTTTTTCTGGAAATAGATCTTCTTCTTAAGAGTGTATCAGTCACTATAAACCAGAGAAGCAGGACCAGTTATGTGTTTGGTCTGTTGGCCAAACCACATGCTTCTGGGGGCCAACTATAGGCCACCAATTTCCAACCCGGCTTTAAGTAGTTGAAACTGTTTTCATACAGTCAGTGCAGTAGGCATACTATAGTATTCCTCGCCAATATGGGGGCTTCTCTTTTACTAAAAGAAATGCATTATGCAATATTTATCATGTTCTTGTTTAGAGGATTTTTAGATATCTACTATGTCCAGATATTATTTTAAGCTATTTGTGTCAATTTTCTCATTTACTTCTTCCAACACTTCTAGGAGGTAAGCTGTACCATTAAGTTCATCTTACTGACTAGGGGACAAAGGGATAAGGGGTATTGTAAATGACA
Organism: Lepilemur ruficaudatus; assembly: GCA_963574885.1. Classification (NCBI taxonomy): domain Eukaryota; kingdom Metazoa; phylum Chordata; class Mammalia; order Primates; family Lepilemuridae; genus Lepilemur; species Lepilemur ruficaudatus. Next base: position 37,239 of record CAUYRT010089450.1, read on the forward strand.
GAGTTGGCATTAATATTTTTCTGTTATTTCAATAATATCTGAAATAAATATTAAAGAAGAAAAACAAACACTTAAGACAAAGAATCTGGGAAATCAAATAAATATCAGTAGAGCAAATAAGTGCAAAGTACTATACATATATAAAACAATATTCTTTAAGTGATAGTGCCTCTTTTAAGTTGCTTCTTTATATTTAAGGTAGGGAAATGAGAGATAAGATGTCAGTGTTTCTTAGTGTAGTATATATGGCATGATCCTTAATGACTTACCTACTTAGAAATTGGCTCAGGATGATTATTCTCAGAGTTGTTTTGTTGTGTATATTTTAGTAACATCTGATCCCTTTCTCATGACTAGCTGAGTTCTTTGATCTAATTGAAAGTTATTTTTATTCCAAATAACTTTTGCATATGCTTAATTATAAAGTATGCTTTTAATATTGTAGGGGAACTAGTTGTATATAGACAGAAAATGTTTTCTAATGTATGTGCATAAGTTAAGGTAAAGTTTGCTGCTGTGGAAGATAAATCTAGAGATTTAACACAATAAGAATTTATTTCTTATTCCATTCGGAGTTCAGTGAGAATGTGCCTGACCAGGCAGTAATTCAGGGGCCCAGGCTCTTTCCATCCCTGGTTTCACCATCATTGGTTTATGATTTCCAGGCTCTACTTGGGGGCCATATTCACTCTAGCTAGACAGATCACTGTGGGAGGTTTCAAGAATCAACTGGATCCTGAGTAGAATGTGTTCTTTTGCCCAATTCTCTTGGTTAGACCCAGCAACAAGGCCAAACCTAACTTAAAGGGAGGTTAGGGAATATAACATAGCTGTGTAACAAGGAAGAAGAGGAAACAGGGTTTAGTGAGCATAGTTTCTGTCACAACCAACCTTCTTGGTCACCATGTACCTATTTCACTCTTCTTTCCACACATGGACATTCTCACTTCTTCCCAAGGGAAACCCTAAACTATTAGGAAGAGCCAACAAGCACTTAATAAAAATTCGAGTGATATATGTTGTAAGTTGGATTTTCTAAATTAGTAGAAACAAAGAAAGGGGAGCCTGATTCAAGCTACCTATCCATCATGGCAACAAACTACGAACCTTGTAAATAATGACACCCTCTCAACAATATGAAACAATTTCAACATCTCCTATATTTGTAAATTTTTTTAATTTTTTAAAAAAGATTTTATATTTATTTATTTTAACTTTACCTAAATTTAGTGGTTTGTGTATACACTGAGTGCTCATTAGTTGGTGTTTTAATTAATGCTGAAAATGTGAGAAACACAGAACCATAAAATAAGGAAATTGAAATAAAAAAAATAAGAAAATTGAGCTCCACTTAGAACAATCGACTTCACAATATCAAACCACTTATTAGTAGCATATATTCCATAGTCTACACTTTCTTTCTCATTTTAGATTTCTTACTTGGGTTAGCCTGAGGATGGCAACATCATCCATGACTCAGGGAACACAGAGAATAAAAAAGATGTTTGAAGAATAAAAAGGACAGTTTTGTATTTTTTGGACTTACAGAGTTTGAGGTGATGGTGAGATGTTTTGTAAACAGATTTAATAGATCATTTAAATTTCAACTTGGAAGATTAATAGAAAGTTAATGATTATAGATATAAACGGGATGACTAGCATAATAGTGTCATTGGGTTTAATCGAGGGAAATAGATGTTTTAGGAAGCACTGATAGAGGAAGAGGAGGATGAAAAATGAGGGGGAGATTTGGGAATTTGAATCCATTTATTAAAGAAACTAAGCTCGAAAGAGAGTTTGAATGAACAGGAGAGCGTAAAGTCATGAGAATTACAAAAAGAGGATGGGAAACAGCATCAACTATTAAGTGGAGTCCAAGACAGGTGCTATTTTTCAGATATTTCCAAGAGAATCAAGGAGGTGGAAGGCTTTAAAACAGATTCAGAAACAGAGCAGGGAGTGAAGGAAAGCAATGCTCACATGAGAAATGATAGAGGAAAATGATTCTACATCATATAGTAAAATGGGATGGAGGGAGGACTTTTGGGAATGGAGTAGATTCATGATAAAATTCAAAATAATTTTCTCTTACCTTTGGGGAGATGTCTCTAGTGCCATAAATAGTTTTGAAATAGCCATTAATATTATTTCCTTAAAGATAATTTAAAGCTAAAGTTACATACACACACAATTCATTTTTCCCCAGTATTACTTAGATATAATTGAGAAATTATATATATCTAAGGGGCACAACATGATGTTTTGAAACATCATATATTGTGAAATTACCACAATCTAAGTAACATATCCATCTAAAACTACTAGAAGAAAATATAGAAGAAAAGCTCCATGATATTGGTTTTGGAAATGATTTTTGGATATGACACCAAAGCACAGGCAATGAAAGCAGCGATAAATAAATATGACTCATCAACTTAAAAATTTCTGCACAGCAAAGAAAATAATCAACAAAATGAAAAGGCAACATACAAAATGGGGGAAAATATTTGCAAACCATATATCTAATAAGGGGTTAATATCCAAAATATATGACTCAAACCAGTAGCAAAGTAAAATAACTCAATTCCAAATGGGCAAAGCATATGAATAGACATTTTTCCAAAGAAGACATACAAATGGCCAACAGGTATATGAAAAGGTGCTCAATGTCACTAATCATTGAGAAAATGCAAATCAAAACCACAATGAGATAGCACCTCACACCTTTTTGATACGAAAATAACTATCATCAAAAAGTCAAAAGATAACACACAATTCTGTTAAAAATTTCTTTAAAGGAATTTCCATTCATTTATTAGTGGCCTGAATCTTGGCCCTTAAATCACCAAATTACTTCCAGAGAGCAAAACTTCCTTCCTTTCTTTCTTTCTTTCTTTTTTCTTTCTTTCTTTCTTTCTTTCTTTCTTTCTTTCTTTCTTTCTTTCTTTCTTTCTTTCTTTCTTTCTTTTTAACACCTTAGAAGCCTAGATTTGGAAGACGAGAACACTACAAATGCTACATATATATCGTAGAGTATCGCAGTAATACCCTTTGGGCTTCTTCTTCAATGGTATGTGTGTGCTTTTGCTATATTTACATAAAGATTTAAAGCCGTGCCTTCTTAAACTCAGAAATAAAGGTCACTGTAAACGAGAAACATTTTTCTTTTTTTATTCCAAGACTGAAAAGGCAGAGCAAAAAAAGGAATATGTCTATTAGAATGTTTGATTCATTTCCATGGAGGGAGTAAAGCACACAGTCCCTTCCTCATCAGTCCCCAGGTCAGGAAAGGGAAGGGTAATTTGCCTCACAGATATTACAGTAGCCTAAGGCAGAGGCTCTTGGTGGCTATAAGCCACACTTCAGTTTTCTGGTCCTCGACAATGTGAAGGGTTCGAAAAAAATCACTGTTCTGTCGTTTCTTAAGGCAGTGTATACAGATTAAAATTAAAATAATAATTTACTCCACAACAAAAGACACAATGTTTATGTCTGAAAAAGAACTGCTCCAAATTGATAAAACAGCAATGCTTAAAAATAGTGTTCATCTCACAGCCTTGCGGGGGGTGGAGTACAATCCAGCACAGAAAATGCCTAAATTGGCTGTCACTGAGATCCAAACATTGAGCTAGGTGGTGTAAAGAATGCAAAGTTTAAGAATGAATGAGACCATATTAGCAAAAATGGATGAAAAAGGACAAGAAACACATAAACGTTGCAGAGAAGCAGGATGTTATTTGTAAGTTTCCAGCATAGACTGTGAGTAGAGTGGGCTGGAGAGGTTAGTCCTGGAAAGCACGTGGAAGAATGTGACCTTGAAAAGGGTTTTGAAGGGAAGGTGCACAGACTTTGCCAATATAGACAAAAAGCAAACAAAAACACAGGGCCCCATTTTATTCAACAGAAGTTTGTCAAGTGTCAGCCCAGCTCACGCCTATATCCTAGCACTTTGGGAGGCTGAGGTGAGAGGATTGCTTTCAAGACCAGGCTGGGGGACATAGTGAGACCTTGACTCTACAAAAAATAAGAAAAAATTAGCCGGACACGGTGGCCTGCACCTGTAGTCCCAGCTACTCAGAAAATTGAGGTAGAAGGACCCCTTTAGCCCAGAAATTCGAGGCTGCAGCAAACTGTGATTGTGCCACTGCAGTCTAGCTTGAGTGACAGAGCAAGACTCTGTCTCTTAAAGCAAAAGTTTGTGAAATGTTTACTATGTGCCCCACACAATGCTGACCACTAAAGATAGACATGAGATGAAGTCAGAAATTACAGATCTGTTCGATGCAGCTTTAGGTAAGAGGGCTTAGAATCAGTATTCAAATTCTGGCTACATTATTTTTAAGATGTGCGGCCTTAGGAAAGTTACATTATCATTTTAGGCTTAAATTTCCTCATCTCTAAATTTAAGACAATGGCTTTCTGGTGGGGATATGGTAAAGAGTATATAGGGAAATATACCTAAGCTATTAAACATAATGCCTGTTGTATAAATAGTAAATGCTCAGAAAATGAATGCTGCTTTTTCTTGGATTGGAACTTATGTCTAGTGAAATAGAAAGAGATTTCACCAGAATGTTTGGTTGGGAGAAAACCTATAAATGGTTCTCAGTGTTGGTCTAGGAATTTGGACATAATCTATAGGTCACAGAGAGTTCCTTTCAGGTTCCTGCCCACATGAGTATCATGATGAAATTGATTGTGTAACAAACTAGAGCAAAAGACAAGGCAGCCAACTGGGTAACCGTTAAAGCGTGACATCCCGGAATACGTCATATTTTGGTTTTCTGTATGTAGGTAGATGTAGAGCCTGTATTTCATAAATGAATGTATGTCGTGAACTTACTTATGGAAATTATGACATGATCCCCAGGGATTTACAACATGTCTATACAAATTTAAACATCCCCTTCACCCCACTCTTCACTGACCCACCCATTCTTACTTACAGAGAGGCCTCAGATACCTGCAACACTTTTATGTTTTTAGATTTTTCATCAATTAAATAAAATTATCAAATGTGGGGAAAAAAAGACTGTTGTCTTTGAGCTAATTGCACCAAGACTCTAGGGCAAAAGTTTCAATATGATACTTGGATATTAATGGGAGTACTGTAAGTGATGGTATACAAAGGGCCAGCATTCACTCAGCAAGTGTTAGTTGAATGCTTTGATTCACTTAAATATTTATACAAGTTCCTTAGGGACAGACGGATTGACCTGCTTTGTTCACTTGCATTAGATACTTGTGGACCCCAAATCAAACAGGGACTCGCGCATCACTGCCGCCTTGTCTACATTGCACAGCTGTGTGACATGACGTGGGTCTGAGACTGCTCATGCCTTATATATTAAACTGTCAACACAGCTGAGCCCATATACTTTTAATATTAAAGTCAAGTCAAAAGGCAAGTTATTGGGTTTGTTCTTTCAAACCCTCAAATCTCTGATGCCATTGGGGAAATGAATTTGTAACTTGAAATCTATAAAAATGACACCAAAATCAATCAAGATGAAAAAAAAAAATCCTCTGCTGATCTTGCAAATTCTTTTCTAGTTACTGTGGGCTGCAGATGAATTTTTATAAGAATAGTACATGTGAGTAGAAGCACTATGTGACTGTTAATATGCAAAGTCTTGGAGATAAAAGATTTAAAAAGCACATCATAAATATATGCTCTCAAGAGATATATAATCTCAGTGGAGGAGGAAAGACATACAAATAAGATATACATCATAAGAGCTGACTTTAGACATATATAAAGTGTTGTGAGAGAAGAAAAGGAGGAATAAGGGCAAAGGGGCAGAAGAGACATTTGAGTTGGGTCTTGAAGGATAAGTAGGAGTTTGACAAGTGAGTAGTTGTGTGAGGAGGATGTAGTAGTTCTAGACAGAAGGAATAGCTTGGTCACAAGCATAAAAACATGAAAAAGTGCTAGCTGTCAGGAAGCCAGGAAGGGCCAGGTACAGTGGAGCTTGGGGGTGCAAGTAATGGGATTAAAATATGAACGCTGAGATAGTTCCAGCATGCAAATAATCTAATCTTTGGGGCTAAGGAATTTGTACATCCAATAAATGAGTAATACAGACAGCAGCTTGAGGATGTATACACATGCATGGGTATTAGTATCCAGTGTTGTTAACGTATAGATAATTTTGTTTAAAGTAGCAAACGTTTGTGTAGACCAAAATCAAATTTACATTCTTATCTGGGTTGATTTGTGTGTCAGGAAAAATAGATTTTCATATGAACTGACTTACATTGATCCTCTACTGAAAAATAAAGTTTTCTTGTTTCTCTTTTGGGGGGCATGATAAGATTTGAAAAACCAATAAGCTTTGATATCCTATCTCTCAAAACAGTGTCCTTTGATTACAGCTAGCTTATGCTGGAGATTGAAATTTTAATGAGGAAAGGGGAAGGGGGTGAATTTTACTATGTAGCAAATAAAAGGAGTATGTTAGCCTTATTGTTTTTATGCAAATGAGCCATGTATGATGTTCAAAGAAGAGCCCACCACTCAGTATCTGAAAGAAAACGCTGAATGTATTGCTTATTAATCAAGGGAAAACTGTACTTCTAAAAGCACAGTAAACAAAGTAAAGGATTTGGGGAAGCTAGAGTTTAAAGGACTTTCAGAAGTAGGAGTGTTTAGGGACAGGCTGATCTTTATCTCAGAAATCCTGGACACCAGAGAGAGGCTATTGCTGCTGGACTGACTTTCAGAGGCACCCTTACTGAAGTGCTATTGGCACATATTGATTACTACTTCTGGGGATTATATGTTCAAGGCTTGGGGATGAGAACAATCAGCGTCTTCCTTTCTTGAATTTGTAAAATAGGCCCTTTTTCCTCAATGGATATGTGCACAAAACATCACATGAATATTAAAATATTGATTTTACACATTTACTGTATGCCAGACACTGTGCTTATTCTTTCATATACATCATCTTATTTGATCCTTATTTTAATTTTAAGAAATAGGTCTTATTTCTTATCTTCATTTTACAAAAGAAAAAAGCAAAACTTAAGAGATGTTGAGTAATTTGCTCACTGTATATGCAGGTGAGGAGGCACAGTGGCTTCTGGATCATGGTAGAATGTAGCTGGGGTGTCTGGGAGGCAGTGCTCAGAGGTCTGCCTTAGGGCAGTTCTGTGGGTATTTGAGAGACATGAACTCTCTCCCCCACTCCTGGACTCCTCTAAGACCCTGTGTCTCAGGGCTCTTCCAACTCTACAGTGTTTCTGCGATGTAGCATTATAATCATAAATGCCACATGATAGTATCAGAAGTAACATCCAGAAGATTAAACAAAAAGGGAAAATACAAAATTGCTTGTACCCTGTGATTATAGTGATTTAAACCTATAGAGACACATGGTGAGCCTATGGCTAGCACCTTTATGAATGAGCATGCTGTCATGTTGATATGATATTTTTAATTAAAAAATTTTCCTAATCAGATTGCAGAAGATTAAGATCTAGTGTTTTCAGGGATGTCGGGGAGCATGCGCTCTCACACAGTGCTGCCAGGGGCGTAAACTGGGACAGTCTTTCAGGAGAGACATTTGATATTTCCCACTAAAATTAAACATAAGCAAAATTTTCTTTCAGCACTTCTATAAATCTATTGTATGAGTAGACTTGTGCCCAAAGGCAGGTGTGCAAGGATGTTTATGACAGTTGTTTTTATAATAACAGAAAAAAATGGAAATAACTTAAATCTTCATCAAGGGAGAAATTTAAATAAATTTTTATATACCTATACAATTGATCACTTATTAACTTCTCTAAAAAATGTGAGAAATTCAATTTCTATCAATCATCTTGAAGTAAAAAGAAGAGAAAATACATTCAGAGAGAAGAGTGTTGTAGAATAATATGGAGAATATATTTTCTTTTGTGTTGTGAAAAGCATGTGCCTATATCTGATCATGTATTCTTAGAATATGAAGAAATAACAACATTAAGAGTGACCAGCTTTGAGTAATGAGAAAGCAGGGAGGGGCTTTAAATTTTGCTTAACAGTCTTTTGTATTGTTTGAGTTTTTTATTTTAGAAAAAATACATATGGGGTTTTTTTAAAATAAAAATAAACCTTGGGTTTTAAAAAATTTACTTGATTTTGTGACAGTTTTATTGCTAGGATGACTCTGTATATCCCAGTTTCACCCATCTTAGTTTCCCCGGAACTTTCTTGATGGAGTGAATGATATGATGTACGCATACCTGGTTAAGAGGATCGTGAGAGCATGTCCTTTCTCCACTTCCTTATCTCTTCTTCCAGCCTGTAGGTCTTTGCTTACAGCTCTGGGCATCCAGGAAGATGCGACAGGATAAGAGGTGGGCAGACTTTGGCTGGCACGGTGACTAGGAATTTGCTAGAGGGAAGAGAAAACTTCAAACTATGGGTTGAAAGATAATTCAGTTGGAGCAGACAATGTAGAAACAAAGATTGTAATGCCAACATACCTACCACCTCTTGAATGCAGATCAGCCAATTACAAATGAGGGGATAATTTAACCTAAGTTGAACTAAAGTTTAACTTGATCTCATCTATGAAGAAGAGATTTTCCAAGCACAGTAGTCCTGTTATAAAAGATATCCGAAGGCTTGTTTAATCTCCTCTATAGAACTGCTATTCAAGATTTATTGAGATCATTGTTGGCATATAAATAGGCTAGTAGTTACAAATCAGGCTGTCTTTTAATTAAAACTGGCCCAGAATTATCTATGCCCACATGATAAAGTATTATGCACTATTATAAATTATTTTTAACAAGAGTTTTTAACTAATAGGGGGAAATATGTTTATGAGATGCTATTTTAAACTGCATGGCATTCTTACATTTGTTTGTGGATGAGTTGACAGATAATGAGACATATTTTTGTTAGCTGATTTTCATATATAAAGCATCAGTCCAATGGCCAATACATGTAAGAAAGTGTAAATATTTTATAGACATTTAAATCTATTCTTTTTTAAAGGCACTAAATATAACAATTAATAGCTCATAGTATATGTCTAATAATTTCTATAAATTCTTCTCCTAATATATTTATAATTAGGAATATCACATATTTTTGTAAAATCCTAACAGATTTCGTCCCTAACCTTGTCTGCACTAACCACATAATGCCATGATTCATTTATGTATTTTCTTAGACCTAGTTCATCTTTGGACATTAATCAGTTTCCTTTCTAGAGGCTAATTCACAAACTAAATTCCCTTAGAGAAAGAAAGTTAAGGTAGACATAGAATTTGTCCTTAAAAAGCATATGGTGTAAGAACAGAGTAGAGTTCGTATGAATTTAAGAAGAAATAGGTGGGTTGCATAGCCTTTATAATATAATTACTTAGATTTTTCAAATTTTATAATTTGTAAATGGTTTAAATGCATTGATTAATTAATCTTAATATTTTTAATATAGTAAGTAATCCAGGAACTAAAACATTTAATTAGAATGATTTTCCCATGTGTTATGAGTTAAATTGTATCTTCCCCCTCAAAAAAAAAAGTATGTTGAAGTCATAACCCCCAGTACCCTAGAATGTGATTTGATTTGGAAATAGGATCATTGCAAGTGTACTAATAATTAGGTGAGATGAAGTCATACTGGAGCAGGGTGGGCTCCTGATCGATTAATTATATTAATAATATAATTGGCATCTGTACATTAATAAAAAGACAGCCCCGTGAGGACAGAGACACACAGGTAGAATGCCATGTGATGATGAAGGGAGAGATTAGAGTCACGCAGCTGCAGGCCAAGGAGCATAGGAGATTGCCAGCAAACCGCCAAAGCCAGGGAGAGTCAAGGAAGCATTCCCTTACTGATTTTAGAGGGCACATGGCCTTGCTGACAACACCTGAACTTTTAGCCCTCAGAACCGTGAGACAATACATTTCTGACGTTTTAAGCCATCCAGTTTGTGGTACTTTGTTACTGCAGCTCTGGCAAACTAATACTCCATGAATATGAGATTATGGTGCTTTGCACAAGTCAATGGACTTGTGCAAGGTGCTCTTGAAATTCAGAATGGTCATTGAGCTTAAGGATGAGTTGTCTCACCTCTGTGAGTCTCAGTTTCCTGATCTGTAAAATATTAAGACTATTACCCAGTAGCAAAGCTATATGCAGTGAGACCACACATAAAACACAGCACAGAACCTGTCACGTAATCGATGTGTAATAAATAAACGTGAGTTCTCACATTACCTCGGTAAATCATACAAGGCAGCAGATTGCTCCAGGAGAAGCTTCTTCCAAAGTCCGTCCTAATTAGTCTCTGAGTAAGAAAAGCCAGGTCTATGTCAGTGACTGAGCGTGCTTCCTACCTAGCCCAGACAACCCAGCAGGAAACAAAGAAGGTCTGCCTACTTCCAAAATAAGCTTTTTTAGTTTTTGTATTTGTCGTTTCTGTTTTCTTTTGTTTTTTAGACACTCTACATGAAAATATAGCTATTTGCGGAATTTCTACAAGCTGATATCTTTAGTTTAGACCAAGGGGTGGGATTATGCTTTCAGTGGTGGAAATCAGGGAAGACGAGAGTGGAAATGAACCAGGATTGCTCTGAATTGATTTTTCCCCCTAATGTCTTCTCTCTCCTTTCATGCAACATCAGCTGCATACTGGTTTTTTTTTTTTTTACTTTAGAGTTTGTGGTTTTCCCTACAGCAACTTTTCTACTCAAAAGAGTTCCCTCCAGCTCACTGGAGAGCCCAGTCTTTGAAAAGACACTGGTTTTCCCTGAGCGTGCACTTAGCTCATCAGTGCATGTACGTTCCTATCTGCTTGGTATAGTGTAGAAGACTGATCATTCTTAGGCCAGGCATATGCATCTTGCCCTCTTCTATTCTAATTTGTGTGTGTGTGTGTGTGTGTGTGTGTGTGTTGACAACTTAGTTCTTACTCTTCACCACTCTCCCACCACCCCCCCCTTTTTTTAATAAGAGTGAAACAAACATCTTCATCAGTTACAAATATGACTTAGATGCACATTCTTCTGGAATAAGCAACACAAGGAATTAAGTGTGGATGAACATGTAAAGCTGTTGTCAGACCCTTGGCTGAAAGCGAGTTTTAATGGGTCAGAGAGGGAAGTGAGTGTACGGAGAAGGAATGGGGCAGCAGGACAGAAGAAAAGGCAAAGACAGAGACTGCTCATGAGAATGCTTTCCCTCCATGGTGTTGCCCAAGACTAGTTCTAAGTTAAGACTTCACAGCAAGAAGATTGTCTGCCTGCTCTATGCAGACATGAAATCTGCCCAAATAGTAGTATTGCAGGGAACAATTACGGAAGGAATCAGGGACTGGTAAATAATGAGAGAGGCCCAGATCACTTCCATTTTCAGGGCTTTGATAATATTGAAAAGGAAAAAGAAAAGAGAAGAGAAGAGGAAGTAAAAAAGGTCAAAACCAGGTCACAAAAATCATAGTATGGTCTACATGTTTACATTCAACAAGTTAACACTTCTTTCTAATAGAGAGAAAGTCAGAAGTCTAGATTTGAGGCCCTCACTAAGAAGGACCATTGGGCCAAGTGGTGCTCTGGAAGCCCCCACCCCAGGCCGTGGCACTGATGGATACCATCAGTTGTCGTTTGGTCCATTTCCATGTGGTATGTTTGAGACCCATTGTTCTCATGCCACAGCAATACCTCATTGCGGGAGGTATTCATCACGTCTTCTCTTATACCCATGCACTGGTGACATCTGGAAAAGCACCCCCACCAGCTGCATCTGGAGATTTATATTGAAAAGTTTGCTACCTGTCTAGATTTTGGCTGAGCTGATGATGGGACTTGACATTTCCTGACAAGGATGTGAGAGAAGATGCGGCAAAGCTGCAGTACTTTTGGTCACCACTTATCCAGTGAGCTTAAGAATGAATTGCTGCTGAATTTCCCATACTGCGTATAAAAATGGGCAAATGAGTGAGAGCTGAAAGATTTTAGCCGTGCTTTCTAATTCTACTCTTTTGCCTATCACCCCACAGAGGAAACCTCCTGTTCCTATTATTTCAAATGCCCCCATAGGTCAAAATGTGATAGATATACTTGCTAAAGAACTGAGGACAATGAGAAAATTATAGCACCTATATTGTTCATGCTATTAAGTGAGTTTAGAGAGTAGCGTTATCAGCTACAAGAATATGATACAAATTCAAGAGGGGAAGATTTTCCCAGCTGTGTGTATTTCAATATAAAAGTGGTTTAAATAAATCATCTTTCATACAAATTGTAGAATTAGCATGAAATTAATGAGCAAGGTTTGGAAAAGAATAGGTTGGTATGTAATAATAAAAAATATTATGCAATGCAATTGTGCTTGGCTAGGACTATTGTCAGGCAGGTTTGCTGGAGAGGGAGCCAGTAATTGTAATAAGACAGGAAATTAAAAAGCAGAGGAGGAAAGACATTTTCAAAGGGGCTAGATGGCTAGAGGGAGAAATGCCTCCAGCACCACCACGCTGAGGAGAACATCCAAGAAAAAGATCTGATTCAAGTGAGATGTTTTTCTTCTCTGTTCTTCTACTTTCATTTTCCTTAGAGAACCTGGCAGAGTATGACCAGGTGGTGAGGAGAACCAGACCCTCAGTAAATGCCATGGCCTTGACCTTGACGAGTTCGGCTGTAGTGATGTAATATGGTGCACATGAGTTCTGCATCACAAACATTTATTTGATTTTGGGTCTCACCTAAGTTGTGGATGTTGGATAACTTCATAAAGTATATTTTTTTCTATATACAAAAATCCCTGACTGTTGACTACCAATATTTTTTTACTATATACCACTACATTATTTAATTTCTTTTTTTTTTTACCCTCTTGGGAAATGAGTTAGACCATTTCATTTCTTGATACGCTTTAAAAATTTTCAACAATGAGTATTTTTACTAGCATAAGTAAGCCATTATACCATTTTTTTGTTTTATTATGTTGAATTTGATCAAATAAGATTCAAAAATGCTAAAAATGTCTCTTAGGATGAATCAGCTCTTTTATGTCTTTGATAGATACGTATGAAGTTTGGACCATTTTCTTCTTTGATGTAAAATTAACGGGAAAAAAGGAACTTAATCAGATTTTGCTTGGCCATGTCGACTCATTTACGGTCTTAGAGAAACCTAGGTTGCTTTTTTAAGTTTGGAAGAGCTCTCTTCCTTCTGAAGCTGCCATTTTGGGAGTGAAATTCCATGGGATGGTATCTGTGTGTACCTCGAGTGATGTGTGGGCTGGTGGATTAACAATCTTGTCTCTTTCCCACCGCCCAATAATTGTTTTCTTTCCTATTCTGTGCCTTGACTTCAACTTAAGGAACATCTCTAAAATTCTAGTCCCAAACACATATTTAGGAGTAAAGAAAAAAAATAATGAACAATTTATTCAACACATACTTAAAGTGTTTTTTAATATGCTTATGTGGGTCTAGTAAAATATAGGTCATATAAAAAATAAACACAACTTCTGAGTATGGCATGCAAAAAAGAGTTGGGGGCATGAATCAAACCCTGTAGTTTCTGTCATGCAATGTGCCTAATACCAGCCTTGGAGCTTGTTAAACATGCGTATTCCCAGGCCCTCCTGGTGATTCTGATTTAGTATTTAAGGAATGGTCCAGGAATTTATGTTTTAACAGACACACCGGGTGATTATGAGGAAAGTAGTGCAGGAAACACTGAGAAGATAATCTTATGATGACTGTGGTATTACTCGGGGCCAAACATTTGAGCAAAGGTTATATCTGAGGGCTGTTCATCAGTCAGTTCAGTCATAATATCCCATGTGAGGGAATGCGTATGGCAGATACAAGAAAAGTGGAAAGTGACCTCTTTGTTTCTAAAAGACAATGGTAAATTTGACATGTCTTTTGTAAGTTTCAAAAAGAAAAACTCATCTATAGAAATATGATTGTCTTATTGACCTCATAGTGAGCATTAAATAAAGTAGTGATTGTAAAACATTTCACATAGTATTCCGCAGTGTCTGATAATAAGATGTTCAGTAAACACCATGCATTCTTCTTAATTCTTATCATCTGTTATTATTTAAGCTATGTATTTCCTATTTGCTGCTTTATCTTTAATAGAGTAAGCTGAGCTAAGGGCTTAGATTATCATCTTGTTTGAAGAACTAAGCTTTCTCCTAATAGAAAGAAAATAGTAGTTTTCCACTCTATTATTCATTTTAAAAATAAATATTTTGGTTAAAACAGAAGTCGAGCTTAGAAAGACACATACTTTTCCTTATAGGGCTCAAAGTTGTAGTGGGCTGTGATAATAGAAGATCAGTTTCCAACAATTTAAAAGAGGACATGGATAGTCTGAATGGTGACTGGGAGAATTCCTTTGTTCTCAGAAAGAGTGCAGATTTTCCTTGCTGTATAAAATAAGAGTATTTTTTCAAAGGCACAGTTAAATTAATTTTGATGGAAGTGAATCTAGCTTCCGAAGTATCTGGGTCCTTAAATAAGGGCAGTCTTGTCAATTCCTTGTGACTAAATTAGCATAAAGAAAATAAATACTCTAGAGCCATCATGAACCATATGCTTTTATTCTAGCAACTTACTTCGCACAAGACTAAAAAGCCAAACTTTTAAATAGTACTTTAAAAGTTCTTCTATTCTTTAAATAGAAGATCTAATATGCTAGAATATTGCAGGGAGGTGAGGAGCCTCTTTTCAATAACTATTTGCCTTTTGTTTACTCTAACCACTTAATCCTGGGATTTAGAAGTTTTACCTGGGGTCAAAAAGTTTCAGATCTTAAAAGTTTTATATGAAGAGAAATCCCTTGTGATGCAAGCTTTCTTCTTTTTGGTAAAAATACTAAGAATAGTTTTGGCAACAGAGGGAGAATGTGGCTGGGCATCATCCACACATCCTCATAGCTACCTGCTGCTAGGTTCAGCAGAAACTGTCTATCCATGGTGCCTCCTTCCCTCGTATCCAGTAAGACACATTTTCGGAAATTAAATTTGACCTTGGCATGTTTGTATTGATTCCCATGTGAACTATTACAAGACATATTTCTTTCAAATACAGAACTCACAAAGTACGGGTGTCTTTCTAAAAATGGGGTCAGGCCATGATCCACACTTTAGAGAATTATGTCCAGGTTAAATTCCTTTTCAGATGAACTGAATTTGCAATATATTTGGAGTGTTCCAGGAAGGATGTATGATAAGGCTCTCCTCTTTCATTGTGTAATGTAAAACCTATCATACTGTATTGATAGATAGATGATTTCCAGCCTGGTGGTTCCAGCTAAGTAATTTCCTCCAGTGATGAACGCCAGCATCCCAGACACATTAATGCCGTATGGTGGGTCCTGCTGGCAGGTGAACCACTAAAATTTGCTTCCTATTTTGGGAGGCAGATTTGATTAGGGAAGTCTCATAATGGTTTTAAAATGTTGTTTAGACAGGATGTTTATGGAAAAATGTTCCCCAAATGGAAAATTTTTCAAATGGGAATATATGTAGATTATGTTTAATTGGTATGACAAATAAAGAGCTTCTAGACCACTATAAATCACAGAAATCTCTTTCTAAGTGAGCATCTTGCCCCTTCCAAAAAAGCATGGAATCCGTGATTTCTTTATTGCCTCATTCTTGTTCAGGACCATTTTGTTTTCTGGTTTTACAGTCCAGTTTCATTTGGGATGAATCTGCCCAAATCCAGACAATAGTGAATCTTTCATTTTATTTTACATGGTATGCATTTGGATTTGGTCTCTAATAAAACAAAGCAAAGTCAAGCACATACAAGAATAACAAGAATGGGAATGTGAGGAGACTCTGTCTGAACCTTGGAGGTGCTGTACAGTTGGCTGTTTTGCCAGACAAATGGACAACTGCTTGGTGACTGTCAACTCTCCTTCAGGATCGTGAGTGGTGAGGTCCTTTGCTCTTCCCTGCTGGTTCTAGCGATTCTTTTAGGCCCACTCAGACCAGTTCAGCCCAGTCTCTCACCTTGGAACAAACTGTGTTTTTAGCTGGCCCACTGCATTTACCACCAAATTGTTCAGTTTCAAGTGTGTTTCATTTTTCTCCTAAACCAAACTGGTGATTCCTTGAAGACAGGGGAAACCACTGGAATATAAGAACCAAGGAAAATCAAGGTTCAATATCTTTTGAAAATTTCCTTTTAATCAAGTTTCATCATTCTAATGCATGAAATGTTGACTTAATAAAAGTTTCACTGTCCTCTAAAATGTTATGAATGTTTTAAAATGAAAGTTAATTTTAATTTTTAGAATCTAGGTTCTATAGTGCCTGGAGTGTCCCTGAGGGAATAAAATAGATTAATTACCTTGACTTAATAGAAGAAACTCCTCTGAAGTAAGAGAAGCATCCCTGCTTGTCAGATAGGCATTTTTAACAGCAAATTAGAATGGGAAGGATAAGGAGATCATGACTATGAAATAGATACGGATGCTATAGCACTTGTGCCTTGAATTTAGTTAGAAAATACTTAGAATGAAATGAATCTTATAAAATTGCTATTTTCTCTCAGGTATATTATTTATCTTATCAGAATTTTCCTGCCCTTTTCTGATGACTTCTTTAAATAACATCTACTAATTATCAGTGCCATAAAGACAATATCCTAAAGAAATACAGTTCTAGATGTTTCCACAGTAGAAAATATATCATGTTTTAAAAATAATTATTTGCAAATTTCATATGTCAATCATAGATTTGTTGACTATTAAAAGTCTTTGATGTGGACAAATCTAAAATCTTATTTGGAAGAGATCTTATTAGGTAATGATAAACAGTGATTAGTTTGAATAAAAAATTAAATTGCCTGAGGTCTTAACAAAAGTGAGAGAAACTGTTTTAGTTTTACTCTCTCTTTCATTTTAAATTTCTTGGGTATATAACCTACACTATTCAGAAGCTTTTACATTAAACTACGAATATACTACCTGAAACAAAACATATTGAGTTATACACCCACTTTCTCTAATATGCTCTAGACTGTTGTATTTTAAATTGTGAAATACATATGACATATGCATAAGAATTCTTCTTTGAAGTGTGATCTTGGGAATATAATTACAATGGTACCTTGTAAGTCATACATTACACATTGCTACACTTGTCATTGAAGGTTTATTGGTTTATTATACTCGTTGTACAGTGGACTATATGATATAAATCTTATCTAGAAGAAAAGAAATCCCCAAACTTGCCAAGCTGAATAATGCTTATAGTTGTACTGAGTTCAAGATCATATCTCAGTTTAATATAAAACATCTTCTGTCAGCAAAGGAATGTTTGTTAGAAGCGTTTTTTTTTTTTTTTTACTTTAAACTAACCTTTCTATGTGATACAAAACTGCAATCTCCCTGTATCTTAAGAAAAGTAAAGTAAATAAAAAATGAAAACTTCATAAAGTCAATGTATGATAACCCTGGTGGCACTCCCAGGAGACTAAAAACTACACCTTAGTCTGCTAGTCCTAAAGTCAGGGAAAACAAAAAGAACTGAAAATTTAAAATCCAAGTGAAGTTTTGGGCCTGTGCTGAGTATATTTTAGAATATTTAGAATATTAGTTGGATCTTTAAGTTGACTATTTGAGTGTGGGAGAAACTAGGTTTTCCTAATGCAGGAATGACACAAGATCTTGTCTACGTGTGTGAAAACTTAGTTATTCATTGTACGGTCATGGGTTGTTTAACAATGGGAATATGTTCTGGGAAATGCATTGCTAGGTGATTTCATCAATGTGAGAACGTTGTAGAGTGTACTTACACAAACTTAGATGGTCTAGCCTACCACACACCCGGGCTCTATGGTATAGACTATTGCTCCTAGCCTACAAACCTGTATAGCATGTTACTGTACTGAACACTGTAGGCAATTGCAACACAATGTGTTTGCATATCTACATGTATATGAACACTGAAAAGGTACAGTAAGAGTACTGCATAAAAGATTAAAAATGGAATACCTGTATAGGGCACTGACTGTGGATGGAGCTTGCAAGACCGGAAGTTGCTCTGGGTGAGTCATTGAGCGAGTGGTGAGTGAACGTGAAGGCCTAGGGCATCGCCATACGCTACCATAGACTTTACAAACACTGTACGCTTGCCTACACTAAATGTATAAAATAATTTTTCCTTATTTAATAATAAATTAACCTTAGCTTACTGTAACTTTTTTACTTCATAAACTTTTGAATTCTGTTTAGCTTTTTGACTCTTTTGTGATAGCACTTAACTTAGAACACTAATACATTCTACAGCTGTACAAAAATATTTTCTTTCTTTATATCCTTATTCTATAAGCTTTTATCAGTTTTAAAACTTTTCTTTTTTACTTTTTAAACTTTTTTGTTGGTAACAAAGACACAAGCATACATTAGCCTGGGCTGACACACAGTCAGGATCATCAATGTCACTGTGTTCCACCTCCACATCTTGTCCCACTGGAAGCTCTTCAGGGGCAGTAACGTGCATGGAGCTGGCATCTCCTGTGATAACAATGCCTTCTTCTGGAATACCTCTTGAAGGACCTGCCTGAGGCCCTTCTATAGTTATTTTTTTTAAATATAAAGACTAGACTTTTAAAATAATAATAAAAATCATAATACAGTAAATACGTAAGCCAGTAACATATTTATTATAATTATAAAGTATTATGCAAGTACATAATTTTATGTGCTATACTTTTATATGACTGGCAGCTCAGTATGTTTGTTGACATTAGCATCCCCACAAACATGTGAGTAATGTATTATGGCATTAAGACGGCTACAATGTCTTTAGGTGACAGGAATTTTTCAGCTCCATTATAATGTTATGGAACCTCCATCGTGTGTGTGGTGTGTCATTGACGTCAGTACGTGGCACATGACAGTGTTAGAGAAACAGTTCCCACTGCACAGCATAAAATCACCGATCACATCATACACCCTCCAACATTCCTGCTCCTGGCTTATATTTTTTAATGCCTGGTGTATCCATGCGCTTTACCATATTGAAAACCAACCTGACCCCTCCGTCACCTGGCTTTCTGCCTTCCTTGATGGCACAGCCATTCACCAGCAGCCAGGACACCAGGCCTGCCTGATCAATGGGTGTTGCTTTCCCTCAGAGATCTCTTGTGGGTCCTCTTCCCCACGCCCCTTCCTTATGCCATCCTCACTGCCTGCCACCACTGCAACCAGTCATCACCCCTGCCAGCCTCCACAGCAACATCACTGGCTCCTTCCAGCTTATCACATACTTCCCTGCCTTTAGCCTCCAGTCTTCATGATGTTAAAGACTTATTTTTCCTATTCACAGTTCCTTTGTCCCTTGAGCTGCCTCACAGTCTCCCATATGCATTGATAACCCTTAGAACTATCTCAGCTCATGTTCTTTGCTGTTCTGCTCTTCAATCGCTGGGCTTGAAGGGAGAAAAGTGTAGACTTAGGCCCATTACGGGGCCACATAAATGCAGCCTGGTCATTAATGTAGCTCCATGAGCCATTTATAATATTTCTGTGCAACTCTAAACTCACTCTCACAGAGGCCACTTGTGACCTATTTTCTCTTCTTTGACTCTCCACCCTACCTTCCCTCACTGCCAAATTATATCATAGTAAAGATCACTGCAGTTTGGCAGGAATTGCTCTGAGTCTTTGGTCACGTTCACCTGTATCCATCATTTCCTTCCTCCCGGCTCTCCTCTCTCTGCACCTCGTTCCTCCACGGACTTCCATCTGCCTACCATAGCCTTATCACTGCAGGAAGGCCCTTAGTCTCTCATTCCTTTCCAATAGCCCAGGCTCTGCCTTTTCTACTTTTAAAAAGGATTAACTCTCACCATCTGAAGACAAAACGACCAAGCAAATTTTGGTTGAGCATGCTGTCATCTCTTAGTACTCTCATACTTAGCTCTGTCCCTTCTGTCAAGCTACTGTAGTGTAGAGTCCTCAGGGGACTGTTGTGTCTTCATCAGCAGCACCTCCCTATGTCCTTGTACTCTGGCTTCAAACCATGCTGAACCCACACTTCTGATTCTCCTCTAGTTACCTAATGGCTTCTTTTTTACCCTTAGATTCTAAATATGAATATTTTTAAAAGTGTATTTTGGATAGTTTTCATGGCTTCTTTTTTGCTTGGCATTCCCCAGTTTCAACTATCAGCTATATTTTCATGATGCCCCAAAATATGCCTCTACACAGATCTCTCTCCAAAATTATAACTCCATTTGCAAAGGCCTCCTGGGCATTTCAACTTAATTTTCCTATGATGTCTTTCATTTTAGCTTGTCTAAAGTGTAATCAGTTATCTTTTTTCAAACCATTTCCCCTTTGACATTCCTTCCCCAAATGATTTTTCATTTCCGAATTTATTTTATCTTAATTTTTGAAGGAAAAATATAAGTACTAATCGAGGCATACTCCTTGGCTTGGTGCTAAAATAATCATATGCAGAGTCGGCTATTGCTTCAGCTTTTGAAATATTTTCTTCTTAGAAAGTACATTATATTGCAGATGATTTTGCAGCCTGGTTTATCTTTGAGTGCAGAGAATGGTTTTATTTTTAGAAATTTTTAATGCAAAGCAATGCTCAGATCATGTCAATGATTTGCTAATCAAATTCATTGTCTGTTTACAAGTAAAAGCTCACAAATAAGAACGGTTATTTCAAGAAATGAATTGATCTTCCTAGGTAATAAATCTAAAAACAAATTAAGTTTTAACTCTAGATGACCTGAGGCCATTTCAATATAATTTTTACCTTAGATGAACGTAGAAAAGAAATATAGGCAGTTTTTGATGTGCTTGTCTCCAAAGCTGCTTTATTGGTAATTAGCAATTTGCCTCTCCATGTGGCCCCCCCGTGAAATTTTCTAGGAGGAACGCATGCACCTCCATCCATACCTAGCCATAGATGATTCTTCTGCCAAATACAGAGGCAGCGCTTGCAACTATATTTTAAGGAAGAGTGATTTTGAAAAGTACAATTTATTTCTTGCATCACCACCAAATATAAGACATATAAGGTAAATACACTGCCCTTCTATATTTTTCACAGTTTACCACTTGTATTCTTTATTTCTCTCTACTTTGCTCACTATTCCTTTTCAATGTAAATAGGTTCTGGACTATGCAAAAAATCCTGCACATTGATGACATTCATGAAGATTGGTTATATGGCGGCAGTTGGAGACAGTAGTGTTACAGTTCACATATCATAAAGCAGTTGGTGATATAGTTGTTTTCTGTTTTCTGTTCCTACTTATCGACATACATTCATGGTACAGGATAGTCAAGGCATCGTGGGAAACGCAGAGTTATGAGATAAGGCACTAAAGTCTGGTTGTAAAGAAAGAACAAAAAATTAGAAAAGCACATAAAGCACCATTGACAAGTGGGTGGTTCAGTCAAAAAATGTTCAGGGTAAGAAGCCTTTCTAGCTATTCTTCCTTTCCATGTCTGTGGCTTTTTCCATTTGACGTGTTTTTTTTATTTTCTTGTGCCCATTTACGCCACCAGTTACAAGATGCCTTTGCCCTTTCAATACCTGTTTTCCATGTGTGATGCCCTTGCTATATTTTACATCATGTTTCATCTTTGTGTTTCTTACACTCCACTCTGATTCAGTGCTTTTCTCTTCAACGGGGAGAATCTATTTAGATATCGTGTTTGGAGAATTCTTTTATGCACATCACGTTCAGTAAATCTGGGCGGCAACGAGACAGCTTTGATTGTTCCTCTCTGAGACCTCACAATTAAAAATTGTGACTTTCTATTTGCCCATAAATGTCCTTTAAGCATGACAGTGATAAAAACTATTAAGGACATTTGTTCTGTGCCTTTTTTTACAACTTCCTCTGTCAGGAATGAGATCTTTCCTCTCTCAACCAATCTCCATCTGGCTAAATTCTACTGACACTTGAAAGACTCGGTCCAAGAGCTACTTCCTCCAAAGAGCCTTCTGGTATGCTAATCTAGTCTCAGTCAGATGCTTGAAGCTGCCACATGACATCACTCCAGGCGCCACCATATACTCCCAATCTATGCAAATGGCATGTCCTGGATGTATGCACTTCACAGCCTGAGCAAAGGTATACAGCAGGAGTGGGTGGCCTCCTTTGAGCTCCTATGGTACCTTATGCTGTCCTCCATTACAGTATTGCTTCTTTCTATTTATATTGTGTCCCCTAACACATCTTAAGTATTTTATTTTTTTCTCTTTATTTTTTATTTCAGCATATTACAGCGGTACAAATATTTAGGTTACATATATTGCCTTTGCCCCACCCGAGTCAGAGCTTCAAGCATGTCCATCTCCCAGACGGTGCACATTGCACCCATTAGTAGGTGTGAATATTGTAAGTATTGTAGAGACAGGAATTGTGACTTAATTCCTGACCCATAGTAAGTACATAGTAAAGGTTTGTTTTATTAATTTTAAAAAATGAAGCTGAATGGAACCTCTTTGTAAAATTCACACCTTGATGACAGCTCTAAAGACCTAGGCTTAATCCATGCCACTGCCTACCCTGAATCACAGGTTAACAGCCTAGGCTTTCTCCCCGATTCTGACTCCTGATCCAACATATTGGGGCTTCCAGTTTGTGAGAGTCTTATACACTTCACTTCTGACCCATTTCATTCCCTGTTCCTTTATCTTTGTGTTTTCTAGCCTGCTGCAACCTGTTCATTGGCCACTGTGACTTATTCACTTCCTTATCCTCTGACTCATTCACTTTAGAGAAAGCGTACGAGAGAAGCTTTTCAAAACTCCACCATCTCTAACTTCTTCTCCTGGGCTTCTTTCCTTTTATCTCCTATTGTGTATTTCTCGTTATCCTCTTCCCCAATTGCCAACGGAAATTAGAAATTACACAGTAGAAGATGGATTTGGATTTTTATGTCTCTGTGTACTTTTCTTCACTACATTCCTTCTTAATGGAAAAAAAATCCATAGATTTAGTAAAATCAATAAAGAGTCAAATCTATTTGTCTCAATGAAATGAAATAACTGATTAGAGTACTTGCCTTTATATAGATTTTTTTCTTTTTTTGGTCCTGTCAAGACACAGTTTTCAACTGGCTTTCTTGGTCCACCTTTGATCTGTATGCACGCCTAGGTTCTGCACATCATTTGTTGCATATAAATAACATTTGCCTACATACTCTCCCTTCCAAGGCTGCATTTCCCAATCTCCTCTTCTATAGAATGAATTTGGGGGATCCTGTTTCCAGCCGTTGGTGACTGGTGACTATAAAGAGTACATTTTGCAAACTGGAGGCCTGAGGATTTGACCTTGCAAATGTGTTTTATTTGGAAAGCGCACTACTTGGAAAAAATTGTTTTATAGTCAATATATGAAAATTGGAAGATATTACACACAAAAAAAATCAACAACAGATGATTCACTTTATGACATAGCAAAAATCAGCTTGGGCTCAGTAAAAATGACTTTGTTTATACAGGTATTCACTCCCTAGGAGACCACAGTCCTTACCACTCCCTGTTTTCTCTCTGTTATGGATGCGCAATGCAAGCTGCCATTCATCTCTGTTCTTACACTGTATTGTCTTATTGTAGAGAAATACTTCCTTGTACCCATGGCTTTTTTAGTTATGGGAAAATGAAAGATAGGTGAACAGGGCAGTTTATTTCAAGAAAATCTGGGAGCTAGCTTATTTCTTTGTGTCAGTGAACTATATTCATACATATCAAATACCAAAAAAAATGTGTCTGAAACTTCACTCA
Organism: Lepilemur ruficaudatus; assembly: GCA_963574885.1. Taxonomy (NCBI): domain Eukaryota; kingdom Metazoa; phylum Chordata; class Mammalia; order Primates; family Lepilemuridae; genus Lepilemur; species Lepilemur ruficaudatus. The sequence continues at coordinate 60,974 of CAUYRT010089450.1, forward strand.
GGCATCTTCACTCATTTAAGTTACTTTTTTATTTTTGTAGGCATATAAGTTTGTGAATCATGTTATTACCTTATCCCCAGCTCATTCTTTTTAGAGAAAGAGTACTAGAGAATCTTTTCAAAACTCCACCACCTTTAATGTCTTCCTGCTATTATGAACATTATAGCAACACCCCAGGAAGTAACTGTTGCCAGTGAAAATTATAATCCAGGTAGGACAAATGTCAGGGCTGAAGAAGGGTGTCAGTGACACTGGTGTTGCAAAGAATGATGAAGAGAAGCTTTGGTTTAAACTTCCAGCATCTCTAAATCTCCATTCAATAACCACTGCTGTCTTATCCTTTCCACCCAAGTGGAATATGGGGTCTGAATTCAGAGAGAACAGATGGTATAGGATCTGTCCTAATTCACTCTTTGATACTAAGAAGTACAAAAGAGTGAAAACTAGACCACAAAGGAAGATAGCAGATAAGCTGCATATTCAGAAAGTCATTGTAGTGTGTATACCACTTTGAAACAGAAGTATCTGGTGGCTTCAAAGCCATGCAAACAATACCACTAAACATATAATGATATGACAATGGGTGATAGTTTTTACTTTGACTTGCTTTGCCCATTAAAGTAATATTTTTGGCAAGCCATTTTTGTGTCCTCTGTATAAAGATAATAACACTTCTTCCTCTAAATGAGGTATGTCATAGTGCACTTATTTTTAGCTTCAGCAAAAACAATTCTTTAGCAGTTTGTCATAACATTACACAGCTATTGGTATTTTAACTGTGTACCTAATGAAAATTACAGTTTTATTACCTTTATTCTCCGACATTGTGCCCTCCACTTACCCAGGGTGATTTTTCAAAATTTTTCTGCTGCAGAGTGCAACTAGAATGCTGTTAGATTTTTTTTTTAATTATGCTGTCATAATTCCCTCCCTAATTGGTTTATTAGGAAAGTCTGGGTAAACCTCTCCTAGCTTAGTAGGGAAAACATAAAAGAAAAAAAAAAAAAGAGCTGTAATCAACTCGTGCAAGCGCGGAAGTTTTAATTGGAACCTCCGCCATGAGCCTATGGTTCTCAGAGTTCTGGAAGCTGCTAATTAGGTTCTAAATTAATCTCGGTATGGAGTAGAAGACTATTGAATTTAGGAATGTTGCTACTACATGGAAGAATGATATCCACAAAGAATCCAAAATGAAATGTGTCCTGGAAGAAAGAAGTGATGTTTTTTGGTGGAGGGGAGGGGTGATATTTGGTTGTTTAGTTGGTTTTATGGGCAAAGCAGGTATTATTCTGGTGTAAGATCACTCTTCTGTTCTTGAAGTCTTCAGAATACAATTTTGGGATACCAGAAGAAAATAACAATGAATTTTAACAGATAACAATGTCTTCATATCACGTCTAGTGTTCTTGAGAATAACCACACAAAGGAAATAAGATAAATAAATGAGGCAATCATCTAGGTAGTTCTGGCTAAAATGAATACATGTTTTTTAGAATGATCTGGATGCTGTTCTACCGCTGACTAGCCCAAATAGTCTTTTAAATCAGAATATATCACATATTTCACATGATTCAAGTTTTTAAAATACTGGCTATCATGAAGTTTTTTTTTTTTTTTTTGCAACACATTTTCTGTTATTTCTTTGTATGAAAATGGAACACTCAATGAAGCTCTTCAATTCCTTCTCATTTTTTTTCAAACACGATGCTAAGAAGAAAGTGAAATGCTGTTGACAGTACCGTGTTATTTGTGAGGCGAACATGATAACCACTACACTACGGAAACAACTGCGGTACCGTGTTATTTGTCATAATGCCTTTAATCAATTCCTAGCGAATGATTCCAGATCATGTACGTGAAATTCCAATCTATACAGTCTGTTGTTTTACTTCGTCACTCTCCTAAATATTCTATTTCCAAACATTTTATGCTTGATAAGATGGCTGAATTTACTTTTATACAATCAAAGATATAATTTACTTAAGTTTCACTTTTAAGCTTCTACATTGATAGTCCATTAGTCCATTTAACTCTTTCCTTAAAACACTGTTTTAAAGCGTATATCCACATGAAAACATTATATTTTTATTTCTTTAGCCAGAGCTTTGAAACTACTGTGTTGAAGGAAGGATCTGGTCCATTTTGGGAAAATACCATAACCTTCTGGTCACTCCTGCTTAAACTCCAGTGCTGTATCTGATTTGAGGTTCTCTTCCCTTCCCTCAGGAGTAAGCTATGATCTTGGCTGCTTGGACTTGATGACAAGAAGGGGACCTGGTTTCTAGATTCTTATTCCCTCTTTCTTTTTGAAGACTACTCCCTTAGAGAGACTGGGCCTAGGTTCTAAGGAGAGAGAGAAACAGTGGAAGCAGAACCTGTTATATGACTAGGCTTCTCTGGTTCCTTCTGGTTTCACCTTATGCTCTGCTTTGAGAATGGACTTTGAGTAAATGCTTTACATCTCAGGAAGGAGAATGATGGTTTTGTTCATCCTCCTTTTGGTGACTCCTGTTGCTGCTGACTACTGCAGAGAGGGACAGCTGCTTTCCCTGGAGTCCTTCCAGAAGCCCATGCTCCCCATCCCTTCTCATGGTCCTCCTCACTTGGCTCTGCCCTTTGTCCTCTTTGCTCCTTCATGTGGGGCCACAGATATCACAGGAGTCCTCTTCTTTGTTCCCTGACATCCTCTGGGAACTTGGAAAGGGCTGCCTCACTGATTTTCATCACAAGTATATTGGATGTTAGTCCGTTTAAGACCTGCTGTCATAGGCTACGCTGAAGGCCTTCCTGCTGTCAGACAACTGTAGCCCCCAAACGGGTACCAGGTTCTATAGTTTGCCCCACATTCTAGGGGATAGGTGTTAACCACACCTAAGAATTGTCTCACCATGCTCAACTCTGGCTCAAGAATCAACCAGCCAGGCTTTCTCACCAACTGCTATAAAAATGAATCTCTTCCACCTCTGAAATGCTTGTCTTTAGAAACACTCTACTCTCGCCTCTCACTTCTAATTGGGGCAGTGAGCAACCTCTTACCACAAAGAGTGCACACCCAGGAAGTCTGAAGTTTTCTTGTAGGCTCCTTATTCTAATGACTGAGGGAAAAGAGGACAAGGGGAAAGTTTGGTGAACCCAGTTGTGGACTGGTTCTACCATCTCCTAATAGATCCCTTGAGAAGAGGAACTCACCTGGTCGCATGTTGGTAGTACAATTTTGGACCCTTGCTGCAATATAAAAGGTCCCACTCAACATGCTGTTAGACACGTGTGCACGCATGTGTGTGTGTGTGTGTGTATGTGTGTACGTGTGCAATACCCCCCATAGATTTTAAGAGATTTCAAGGCAGAAACAATGTCTTACAGCTTTTTTCATCCCTACTAATACCCTGTAACGACAAAAATGATCATAAAACAACAGTAATAATAGCAAACACTTAAATGATGCTTACAATATATAGGCCAGGCATTGTTCCAAAAGCTATATATATATATGTATATGCATCTAATCCTCACAAACCCTATGAGGTGGTACTATTGCTATTATGTGCCAGCTTGTGACAATAGGTATAGAGTGGTTAAGTAATTTGCCCAAGGTCACACCACTGATAAGAGGTGAATCTGGGATTTGAACCCAGGCAGCCTTGCTCTGGGGCTGGTCTATACTGATTGTCTTTATCACAATCATATAGCATGACTGTAACTAGGTACTGTTGGTAAAGACCATTATTACAAGGACAATTTAATCAGTCGTACTTGGTATGGGAAAGAATCCATCAAATTTTAAATAATTTTTTTTACTTATGAGAAAAATCACATTATTATTATTTATGAATGAAACTTTATCAATTATTGTTGAAGTCAATGAATATAGAGCTTTGTGGATAAATATAAGCAAAAAGATTACATATGAATGGAGTACATTAAAGTGATTCCTTCCAATGCTAACAGAGAAGTTTTTAGTAACTGTCCCTGAGTATATAAAATGTATTTCTAAAGGTAAGTTTAAAAACCTCAAAACATAATTATTACCTAGCCTTGGATACTAACTGGCACCTCTGTTTTTACTGATAGGGAAATAAAATATAGTCAAATTTCCAATCAGCACAATGACATTCATTATTCTCACTCTGCTTCTCCTTAAAATCACTAATCTCTTCCTAGCTTTAAATAGAGACTTTCCAGGCCATACCGCCTCTCCCTTACACGCCCCTTCTGTCTACCCTGTCTCCGCCTCTGCCCCTCATTCTCTGCCCACCCATTTTCCCTCCAGTGTCTGCTCTCTGGGAGTGACAGCACAGGCTGTGGGATGTGCCAGCTCTCTTTGCCTGTCTTCAAGCCGTGACACTCCTGGGGGCTCTCACAATGACTATCTGGGGCAAACTGAACTCTCGTGACACTGCTATTATAGAGAAGAACGAAAACTGTTCAACTCAAACACAGCGTGAATTTTCACAAGCTTTTAAACCTTGCCCATTCAATACAAATTTCTGTAAATCGTTTCAGATAGTTAAAACAAACAAGTAAATTCAGTGAACTGGTTGGTGAATTAGCTTTCAGCAAACTGGCTGTAAATGAAGTGGTTGTCCAGCCAGCTAGTGACATGATGAATTATCTTTTGGGACATTGGCCTTGAGGCTGCCCTGGCTCCTGCCCTCCTGATTGTGCAGCTCCTCCTTCGATGCCAAGAACTCTCTCAGCATCCTGTGTGCTTAAACTGATTAGCATCTCTCACTTGATAGAAAGAATCCCAACTAATACTTCTGAACCTGCTGGATTTTGGATTCTCCATTGAAATTTCTCAGGCCACAGTGACCACTGACTTCCATGTGGCCAAATCCAGTGGCTACATTTCTATTCTTATATTTCTTGATAATTCTATTGCTTTTTCTTTCCTTGTTGACCAATCTCTGCTACTTCAAATCTCTTTGTTTGGTTTTTTTGAATCCTTCTTTCCAGGATCTGTGGCTTCTCTTGCTGTTACTTCTATCACCTTTATAAGTCTTTCTTTGGCCACCTACTCTCTTTGATAGGGTCTTTCTCCAGGACTCAGCCCTTGACCCTCAGGTTGTCTTTCTTTACATTCTTAGATGTGCTTATCCATACCCACAGCTTCTACTCATCCCGAAATTTGCATTCTTGTTTTGGCCTTTCCACTGACCTCCAGATACATGTTTAACTCTCTGCTTTTTATCTCAAACACATCGTCATCCCTTTCCAAATCTTCCTCTGCAACATTGCCTATCCTGGCCAATAGCACCACTGTTCACCCAGTACACCTGCATGCTCAAGGCCACACGCGGCCTCCAGATCCCCAAGTGTAGCCCCTTGACCTAATCGAAATTTTACAGAACAAATCCCTTTATTAAAATGATTTGTTCTATGAAATTTAGATTCAGTTAAAGGCCACACTCAGAGATCCAGAAGGTCTCATGTGACCCCAATGCTGCAGGCCCCCACCCCATGAACAAACATCAGTCTTTATGTATCTGTCTGTCTGTCTGTCTACCTCTTTTCTCCTCTTTATCACTATTGTTCCTGCTCCAGGGCAAGTCTGCATTTATTCTCATCCAAATCACCACAACTGGTCCTGATTGATTATTTATTTCCAATCTCTTCTTGTTCCAATCTGTCTTTCACACTGTGGCCTTTGAGGAAGGTTCTAAGGTGCAATTTTGATCATGTCACCTTTTTGGGTAAAAGTTGTCCTTAGATGTCCACTCCTTTCAGAACAAGGTGTCATCTTATTAGCATGAATAGAGGGCCCTTATAAGCTGGCTCCTGCTTAGCTGTCTCACATTGATCCTTTCACTTTCTGAGATGTATCTGCCACTCCAGCAATAACATTTCCTGCATGCACTATGTAGATTAATGCCCCCAAGCCTTTACACCTGTCCTGTAAGGCCCGTGTGAAGCATCCCCTCCCACTGGAAGCCTTCTCTGTTCACCCAACCTCACCCAGTGTTTCTCTTTTGTGTTCCTGTATCATCTTGTACACACACACAGACCTCTACCTGAATGCTTATCATACCCTTCTGGAACAATCTGTTTACTTTTCTGTCTCTTACACTGAAGTCCAAATTGTATTCACTTTATCTACCCAGAACCCAGCCCAGTACACAGTAGGTAATCAATAAATGTCTACTGAAGGAAAGATTAATATATAAATGAATAAATGAAATATCATAGTAAATAAGAAAATTAAAACATTAGTAGAGTTTTTATCAATTAAATATTCAAATAATTTCTCTGAATAATTCCATTTACGTAATGTAAGTTCCATCTTCATATCCTCTTTTTGAATGTTCTGAGGACAGTTATAGTCTTCCTAATTACATATTTCAATTAATATGGCATGAAGCTATATATGCCATATAAATGTACCCATGTTATTGAGTAAGAATATAATAAAACACATAGTACAAAAAACTGTGGTCTAAATGGCTGAAACTATAGCATTTTTCTCATCTTTGTCTATTGTCATGCCTGGTCCATCATCATGACTGTCAGTTATTATTACATGACAGAAATGGGAATTGCAGGTTACCAGAAAGCCAGAACTATTATATTTTATTATGAACTCTTTTTTCTCTAAACCTCAATTCAGCTATTTACTTTTAATGATATTGTTTTAAAAGATCCTCTGGCATCTGCAGTAACTAAATAATATGAATATATTAAACTTTTAGTTATTTCACTCCTCTCTGCAGAGTGTTTTAAATTATTAATAATCTTCTTTTGACATAATTTTCCTGGAATATATAATCTTTCTTAAAGTCTAAACCTTTTTCCTAAAATAACCCCACTTTTTTCTAGAGTTTGAGTTATCAGAGGTTTTTCTATTCACTGCTTCCTTAGCGTGATACCAGGTATTCAGCAGGTACATGCTAACTGTATCTTGAGTCTGTATTTTTTAAACTGTTCTTTTTAGTTATACCACATTTGAAGGAATTTTAACATAACAAAGCCACTAATATATACTCTGCAAAGCTGAGGGTATACTCAAGAATATAGTAGAATAGAAAATAGGAAGTCAAGTGAGTGTTTCTTAATCTTCTTGGGATTGGAGATCCCTGGAGAATATGATATAGGTCCTCTCTATACAATGCACATATTCATACACTTACTAATGTTGCCTGCAAGTTCAAGGAGTCATAGACTCCCTAAGAGTGTTTCATCGGCCTTCTAGGGTCCATGGAGCTCAGGTTAGCTGTGGAGTCAGGTTTGGTTATCACTACAGTGAAGGATATTGTGTTGGGACATGACAGAAGATGAAGCCAATCCAGAGGTAACCAAGAGATGGCTTGGAGTTCATGAAAGCAGTTGGGATTTCCTCCTAACAAAATATTTAAAATCTGTGATATGGTTTGGATGTTCAGTCCCTCCAAATCTCATGTTTGAAATTTGATCCCCAGTGTTGAATGTGGGGCCTGGTGGGAGATGTTTAGGTCATGGGTGGCAGATCCTTCATGAATGGCTCCATGCCCTCCCCGAGATAGTGAGTGAGTTCTCACTTTATTCGTTCATGCAAGAGCTCATTGTTTAAAGGATCCTGGCAGCACCTCCTCCCTCTCTTTGCTCCTTCTCTTGCCATGTGACACGCCTGCTCCTCCATCACCTTCCACCCTGACTGGAAGTTCCCTGTAGCCCTCACCAGAAGCTGATGCTGGTATGATGTTTCCTGTACACTCTGCAGAACTGTGAGCTGAATAAACCTCTTTTCTTTATAAATTACCCAGCCTCTGGCACTGCTTTATAGCAGTGCAAAATGGATTAATACAACCAGTGATAACTAAATTGGAGGATATTTACAAAACTGAGACTAATACATCAGAAAGGAAATTTTTTAATCTATTTGCTGTGAAAGCTTGATATAATTTTGCCTAAGCATCGGGAGGAATATTGAGTTTCCTGAGTCACCTCTGTGCTCAGTGAAATGGCATTAAGTAGGAAACCGCACATTTAATCAAGCTGAATAGATTTACATTGAATTGGGAGGAGTTAAGTACCATTCTCTACAAAGTATAGGCTCACTTATTTCTAATATTTTGTCTACCAACACTATAAAAACACAAAGTTATGGCCAGTTCAATCTCGTAAGTATAATTGCCTGCCTGAAAGTCTCAGGCACTTTGCTAGGCTCTAAGAGGAATAAGCTCGAGAAAGAGATACACAAATAACTGTGGTATGTGTATAAGTGAGGTCTGGTTGTGATGGGAAAGATGAAAAAAAGATTTGATCCTGCCTGGTGGAATCTAGGAAGGCCTTACAGAGGAGATGGAACTTGAGCAGGCTTTGAAGACAGGTTGGATTCTGTGGAAGTGAGACATAGAGACCATTTTAGATAAAAATATGTTCTGAGCAAAAGCATGGAGGTTAGAAAGAGCAAGGAAGATGATGAGTAGTGTTCTTGAGTTGGTGCAGAGATAGCATGATATGGGGTAAGGAAATGTCCTATATAGCATAACTTGCTCTGCATTCAACAGCAGACAAATATTGAGCACTTACTATATAAGTGGAGTGAAACAAATGATAAACATAATACAATATAAACATAATAGAAAAATTAGAAATGATTTTAGAAGGTGATTATATGCTATACAAATAAAAGAAAAATAAAGTATATAAGGGGGATTGTGCCTGTGAGTGCCCTGTAGGATGCAAGCTAACATTTAAATTGGATGTGTCAAGTATAATTCATTGAGAAAGTGACATTTGAGCAAGGACTTTGAAAGGGGTGAGGGAGAGAATGATTCAGATATCTTAGGGGAGAATGTTCCAGAAAATGAATTACAAGGCCAAAGTGTGCCTGGTGTGTCCCAGTATAAATGGGAGCCGAGTAGGAGGGGGGTGGAAGGTCCAGGCAGAGAGGCAAACTGGTGTGTGTGGAAGTTGGGGGAGGCGGGTTCTATAGCGTCTAATAGAAGGCTTAGAACTTTGTGGTCCCTCTGCCAACACTTTCCCCAAACACTGAATAGTTCCCCCATTTTGGCATCTCATAGAAAACATAGAGTAAATGTTTTGCCACAGCTTCCCCCAGAAGGGATGTGGTGACTCATTTATTCATATCCCAGCAGGCAGAAGCAACATAATCTCCATATGATTTCAAATTTTTGATTCAACCTCATAAATCTCTGAAGTGGAGATGATTTTAGTAGACTTCAAATAGTAAGGAAGCAATATTTCAAGTTGTTAAATGTCCTTTCTATTGAAATATACCCATGTTGCTTTGCACACAATGGGTATGAGTTATTTTTCACTGGAAAGGGTTTTTACCCCAAAGATATTCAAAAGAAATTTTTTAGAAAAAAAGGCAGGCAATTATATAATAACTTTCTTAAAAACAAAAGCTGGGGAGATTAAGTAATGTGTTTGTAGGTTTTATGTTTGTTAGGATTTTTGTTAACATATGTGCATCTTCTTTGGCTAAACACTGGAGTACGTATGTTTGATATATTTGATTCAACATATTAGCATTTGAGTTTCCTCTTCTAATTAACACAGATGGTATAGCCAAGCCTGATTATTCCACATGATTCTATCTATAGCAGGGATACACAGAAACATATGTTTGTGTGTGCCTGAGTGTGTTTATGGCCCATTGTGTTCGGTATTGTTTGCACTATACTTTGAATTTAAAAGAAGAGTTACCTGAAATTTATAGAGGTTAAATAATTTTGCCAAAGTTGCGCTGCTTATTCACTGTGGGGCTGCAATATTAGTTTCTATTGCTCAGACTCAATTTCCACTTAAATGAACTGTCATCTTCTTTTTAACTTTCTTTGATCAATATGTAACTAGAGCCTAGTAGAAGGAATAAATTGTTAATAGGTTAATAGCTACTAGGTGTTGATCTTTACTGGATATGACATCATAGACTAATTAGAAAGTATGGATTTAAAAGTCCTGGATTCAAATGTTCGCTTTGCCCCTCATGAATGGTCAAGTCATTTTTATAATTTTGAGCTTTCATTTTTTTAAGCTATAAAATGAAGATAATCATATTTACCTTGCAGAGTTGTTGGGAGAATCAAATTGGGGCATATTTTAGACCAAGCCTTCAGTTTTTGTTAGTTAAATATAATAGGATCTTTTTCTTGTGTGTGCTTGGCAAAGCATGTTTCTATATCAAAGATTAATAGTCTAAATTATGTCACAACTTTAAGATTGCATGTAATGTGTCTTGCTGTAGAATATTATAATTAGGTTTTCAATAAGAAAAGTTCATTACCAGTCTTGCATGACAAGTTGTATTAACCTCATTTAACCCAGTCAAGTGTTCTGTAGTGCCAAATGCAGACATTTTTTGACAATCTGTCCTCTTAGTCTTTGCATAATTTAATTATTTCAGTTTCAACAATCTGTCTCTGTGCTCTTCAGCTTATATCTTCTCTTGCTAAGCTACTTGATTCCTCCTACCTCCAAAAGAATAACTAAAAATAGCATATCTTTAACCCAATTTCTTTTATTCCTTAGCTTCCATCTGTAGTCACGTATTAAGTGTCGGTTAAATGTTAGGCCATCAAAACTTTAGTTTTTGTTTCCCTGTAATACTTAACAAGAATATTGAAGTAGCAAAGGATTAATGGCTAATAGCGTAGCTAATAACTAAATTTTGATCAGAGTTTTGAGTTTCTAAAATATATATATTAATGGAAAAACAGAATGACTGCTTTGATTAGTGGATTAAACTGATATTGCCTTAGTAGTGTAATAGAATTCCTCAGAGTGCCATTGATTTAATCTCATTTTACCCTTACTGTGAAAGAGGCAAGAGTTGGACAAAACCATATTATCTGTATGTTCCAGTGGCTGCAGAATAAAAAATTTTAGAAACCAACATCTTTTGAAATCGATAGCTATAGCCCTTAGAACTTTTTGAAATAAAAAGTGATAGTTCTAAAAGATGTTGAGATAACGTTATAGATACATTCATGATAATTTGCTTGTGACCTTTTTTTAAAGTTGTGAGACTTTGGTATTTGTTTAGCAAAAATATTCTTTGTCTTCAGAACTGTGACATTTGTTAGCTCAGCAAACCAAAATGTTCCCTCAATACTGTGTAGGTGTTATGCTTTCTGTTGATAATGTACTGTTATTCATTTTCTATTAATGTTTGGAAAATAAACTTAGAGTCTAAAAAAAGTCAGTATGTGTTCAATGTAGATTATTAGAGTCAGGGAAGCCCTTACTCATCTATGTGTGTGGGAAGGAGGCAGAAGTGGAACATTTAAATATTTGATAACGTATGCTTTATGGAAATTATACTGGGACTTTGATACTCTTAGGCACAATTCTTATGGAAGCCCCATTGTAACAATGGTTATGACTTAAAGCACTTTCAAGTGATTTGGTCTTGGAGGATGGTTGTCATGAAGATGCTCATTACCACATCAAGCTTTCATCATTTTCCTTTACAAACCAATTTGGATCACATTTGCAGTGACATTGAGCATTATTCCATAAGAGTTTGCAAATTTTCGAGAGGGTAAAATTGTTCCTATTATATATTAAAAATAAGTCTACAAGTCTCTTAGAATCCTGAAAAATGTCTATAGCAAGTTTTCCTAAGTATGGTGGTGAATAATTTAGAAAAGAAGTACATTTTTTCTTGCTCATCAGTTGAAAAAAATAAAATATTAATAATTATATGGCATTACATTGGTAGCAACCTAATCACAATCGGTTCTTTCCATCATTAAAAGTTAATCTTGAGAGCAAGAAATTAGATTAGTTTTTAAAAAGTAGACAAAAGGACCAGAATATTCACTTAAATATTAGTAACCATAGTTGACATTTACTGATCAGTTGCTATGTACCAGGTGCACTGATAAGCCGTGTGTGTGTGTGTGTGTGTGTGTGTGTGTGTGTGTGAGAGAGAGAGAGAGAGAGAGAGACAGAATAGCTAATGAAGAATAAGGTACGTGCTACTGGCATCTTAATTTTTATGTAAAGAAGCAAAGGCATGAATAATTTAATGACTTGCCCAAGTCTATACAGCTGATAAGAATTAGTATTCAAACCAGGAATGATCTGACCAGAGCTCATATCCTCAAGCACCGCACTCTGTGGCCTTTCTTAAACGCTCAGTGTACCTGAACTAACAAAAGTCTACCTGTTAGGGCAAAGGAGCCCAACACACAGTTTGGGTGCCAGAATATGACAATTTAGAGATTAATGTAGACTGATGGCTTTCAACTCTCATTGTGTATCAGAATTATCTGGGGGCATTTTAAAAATAGTTATAATAAAAAATACAGTCAGATAGGTACAAAATTTTAATACAAGTTAGGCCAAGCTCACTTCACTCTCAGGGTGTTTGCAACTGGCCTGTAACTTGATGCTTTGGTGGGATGATTTCTTCTCTTCATTCAGGTTTCCTTTCCCATGCTCCTTCAGAGGAATAGTCTGTAAGTGTCTCCCAAAGTAACTCCCCTAAAAACTTTTGATCACATTCCTCTTACAATTTTTCTTTATAATACTTTTAATTTTCTGAAATTGTCTTTTTTCAATTGTGTATTATTGGTGTCTTTGCACTAGAATGTAAACAACACGTGAACAGAGATCTCGTCTGTCTCATAGCATGTCTATTTCTCTAGCACAAGATAAGCACTTTAACACATAGTAATCAATAAATGTCTGTTTAATGACTGAATAAACATCAAATTTAGGGTATAGTTTTGATTATTCCATCTGCTTATAAACTAAGATAGCTCTCGCAACTTTAGATACAAAATCTATGAGTGTCATTGTTTCCTGGGTAATTGGGAGATGAATACAGCTTTGTACAGACAGAAGCATGCTAGATGCAGTTTAAAGTCAATTTTATTTGATAAAGCCTTCATTCATAGCTGGCATGGTGACTTTGAGGATAAAACACTATTTCTGAAAAATATTAATTTTCCAGTAAAGTGACAATATTAATACATCTTTAATGTTGTAGCAAGACTAATTTTTTAGACTCTCCATCAAAAAAAAAGTCCAAGACAATGCTTTTTGCATAGATGTGTATCACTAGTAAAGCTAGATGTATTCCTGTGGTTTATATCATTTTAATGGGGATCTTGGGTTTCAAATTTTAGACTGTATCATTCTTTTCTTCTGGTGCCAGTGATTTTCAACCCTGGTGTCCCATTCTTTGGATAAAATGAAATCGATTGGGAAAAATTCTTTTGGTAGAGGTGGGAAGTTGGACGATAGGGCATGTTTAGTATGTCTCATAGGAAGGGTGCTCAGTCTTTGTCTGCTTAAAGCTGCCAAAGCCAGGTACAAATGCCTCAAGTAATATAAAAGAGAACCTACCTCTGGAGTAAAATCACCTTAGTGTTTCTTGTGGGATGGAGAAGTTTTCTTCAGTTATTACAGATTATTTTAAAGGAGGGAGAGGGCAGTTGTGTTTTTATCCTATCCAAATGTATTTTGACCTGCTGCCAAGTGAAGTTTGCTAGTGGGCAAAAAAAAAAAAAAAAAAAAAAAACCAATAAATAGAGTCAAGGCATCTTTAAGTGATGGTAGGGTCTTACAGATCACTGAGTTCAATCATCTCATTTTACACTGGAGGAAACTGAGAAACTGAGGCCCAGAAAGAAAAAGTGAATCTGGAACTCTTTCCTCGGCAATTGCAGGACAGCCACGTGCTCTGCCTTCCTCGCTAGTATTAGTGGATAGGTCACTCTATATATTTTGGTATTTATTCTATAAGTGTTTTGCTTTGTACTTATGAAGCTTGAAACTGAATGTTTTAAATATAATAGTATAAAGTGCATATGGGTATTATAAATGGAAAATGTCCCTGGGTGAGAGATCTGAAGCATAAGTGTTCCTCTGAAGTAACAATTTGAAGCTAGAGGTTTTATGTGTGCATACCTAACATAAAATTACTTTTGTTTCGAGAATTCCAGGATCATAAACTCCAAAGGTTTTTGCTGTTTAAGGCTTGAGCTTTGCCACTGCAGCTCCCTACGGTTCATTCTCATAGTGCTAAAAGGAATTTACTCCCAGTGTTTTAACATTGGCCTTATATGAAAATGGCTACATGCACTTCAAGTTGCAAAACACTAAAGGAGTTTGGAAGAAAACACCCTCAGTTAGACTATGTGTAAGTCATGCAGGTTGCTAAGTTACAGGAGGAAATGAAGGCATTCACTGCACTTGTTGGGTCACATTTTAGGGGTACAGAATTTCATTTCCCTATTGGGAGATGTCATGAAAAAGCATGGACTTCTCAGTCAGGTCCATAAGGGTGTCAAATTCACTCTGCTATTTATAAGCCAAGGACCTAGGACAAGTAACAGAACATCCCTGACCCTTCTTTGACTCAGCTGCAAAATCGCCCTGAGATAAAAGTAGAGTGGCGTAAACAGGAATGTGTCCCAAGGCACCAACGTTATGGGGGTATAGACATTTAAAAAAAAATAAAATTTTAACAGTGCCCTTTAAAATAATGTGATATTTACATGTTGACAGCATAAGCACTGAGCTTACATCTAATTAGCAAGAAAGAGTAATTAAAATAGGAAGTTGCCATGTGACAAGCATTGTTAGTAATACCTCCCCATGAGATATATTACCAAGATTATCTGATGCTGCTGCTTTCCCTGGGCTCAGTATTGCCAGTGATCACTGTGATGATGCCAACCTCATGGGCGTGTTATGAGGATTAAGTGAGATAGCACACAAAATGCTGCAATGGCTATGTACATGGTAGCCAATGGCCATCGTGACAGGGGCTCCTCCTCAATTCTCCAAGTTTGACATCGTGCTGGCTTTACTTATCAACTTGCTATCTTTTCTACTAGACTTTCAGCAGGGTGAGGCCGCTGTTGTTTTATGCTTTATGTCTACCAAGTGCATTGCCTGATTTGGAATAGGTCCTCTTTGAAGGGTTTAAATGAATATACACAGTCATCCAGAAGTTTCTTAATTGGGAATTGTATTATCATTTTGAGAGCTAACTCTCCACCCTAATAGGAAAGATGAGCTAGTACAAAAGGGCTAAGTAGCTATTCTACACCCTTGATGGCCTCAACCTTGGTAGACCTTAGCCTCAACCCAATGACCTTTTCTTGGGCAGTGATAAGGCCAATGAGAGCCAGTGGTGATTATTTCAATATGAAGGTAGACTGTACTGTGTAGTATTTCCAACTGGATCTCCCCTCTGTATTTCAGTTCATTTGAAATACAATGGATTGAAATTCATAAATCAAAATAGAACTCCCCCTTATTTATGTTATTTTCATTGGACATTAAGGATCCCTTGAATGAAAAATAGAACCCTTTTTTAAAAAAATTATAGGCTGTATTTGTATGCCTATTTAAAGATTTCTTTGAGGTTGAAGCCTTTTATCAATGGTGATTTACTCATATAAGTATAATAATAATTATAAAGACATTTGTCATGTCCTTAAGTCCTTAGAAGCAAGGTACAAGGCAATCAACATTCAGAGCCTTTCTTGAGAATACATAACATGTACCCTCTCAAGTGACATGGTTTTTAGTTGTGGCCTTGACTTGAAAAATAAATCTCCAAGTTACTATGCAGTAAATCTCAAAATCATTTCTCTTAGAGTTTATAGCAGAGCAAGTTGAAGGTGATAAAATTCTTACCAACAAGGAGTTCACAGTTTTATATGTGATTAAGGACATGTACTTCTGGTTATTTATAACATGTGTCCAGATTTTTAAAAACTCTCGTTATCATAAAATCAGCTATGACATATAAATTGATTGAAAAACATGCCATAGTTTTTATATCTCTTCTGAAATGGAAAGGCAGATATATCATTCCTTGGTTTTTATAGCATCCATTTTTCATTTATCGATGGCAGATAGTTGAAGTAAAAAACTCAGAACCTTCACGTGAGAGCTCAGCAAATGTTTTTGCAAAGGTAGAAACATGAAATATTCACTGTTATGCATCTTGCTTTCTTCCATTGGAGCTCATTCGATATTAGTAGGTATAGAATTGCCTCATTCGTTTTTCACTGGCTACTTAATATCCCTTTATTTGGATTTATACAATGCAGTAAACCATTCTCCTATGGATGGAAATTTATGTTGTTTCTAAACTTTTGTCGATATAAACAATGATGCAAAGACTCTCTGGGTGCAGATGTCATTGAGCTGATGAGTGAGTACTCTGTAGCATAAACTCCTAGCAGTAAAATTGCTAGGTCTTGGGGCCTGTACATCTTTCATTTTTGATAAAGATGGACAGATTGCCCTTCGTAGAAGTTGTATCAATTTAAATTCCCACTGGGAATACAAGAAGATGCATAATTCTTCATATGTATGTATACCTATCTGATAGATAAAAAATGGTATCTGTACCCTTTTCCTTTTCTTTTTCTTTTCCTATTTTTTTTTTTTTTTTTTTGAGACAGAGTCTCACTCTGTTGCCAGGGCTAGAGTGCCGTGGTGTCAGCCTAGCTCACAGCAACCTCAAATTCCTGGCCTCAAGCGATCCTTCTGCCTCAGCCTCCCAAGTAGCTGGGACTACAGGTGAGCACCACCATGCTCAGCTAATTTTTTCTATATATTTTTAGTTGGCCAATTAATTTCTTTCCATTTTTTAGTAGAGACGGGGGTCTCGCTCTTGCTCAGGCTGGTTTCAAACTCCTGACCTTGAGCGATCCACCTGCCTCGGCCTCCCAGAGTGCTAGGATTAAAGGCATGAGCCAGGGCGCCCAGCCATATCTGTACCCTTTTAATTTACGTAGCTCTTGTTACCAATAGGAGTTTTTTATGTTTCATTTTCTATGAACTCTCCTTGTGTTTTCTGTTCATTTTTTTCTTGGATTGTTGGTCATCTTCTGATTTG
This sequence comes from Lepilemur ruficaudatus, assembly GCA_963574885.1. Taxonomy (NCBI): domain Eukaryota; kingdom Metazoa; phylum Chordata; class Mammalia; order Primates; family Lepilemuridae; genus Lepilemur; species Lepilemur ruficaudatus. The sequence continues at coordinate 77,790 of CAUYRT010089450.1, forward strand.
TTGAAACTCTTTCCGTAATGGAAAATCTATCCCTTTATGATAGGATTTGCAAATATTAATATTATTTCTCCTCATTTACTGTTTATCTTGGAGCATCTTAGTGATATGAAGAAGGAAATTTAGATTTTTTTGCCTATTCAATTTATGAATATTTAATTTTATGGCTTCTCATAGCCAATATACCTATATATGTTCTCTTATTCGTTTCCAGTGTTTTTAGCTGGAATTTATTTTGACATGAGATAGAGATCTAATCTTAATTTGTACTAGATGGTTTCCCAGTTGTCACAACACCACTTGATTTATCTTTTGCTGATCAACATGCCACGTGTATCATAAACTACAGTCCTATGTATCTTTGAATTTGTGTCTAGACTCTATTTTTTCCCATTAATCTTTTTATGCAACAGAACCACAATATTTTAATTGCAATAGACTTATAATAAAACTAGTCTTCATCCCCTCTTTGCCATCGGAATTCTTTTCTAAAAATTTCCTGTTCATGCACATTTATTTTTCCATGTAAATTAAACAAACATCTTGGTATAGGTAAAAAAAAAAAAATGTTGCAATTGTATTTAAGGTTTGTGCATCAGTTTTTTCAAGTGTTATTCATTTGCAATTTTAGGGGGAGACTATTTAATTGGATTTTGGTATCCATATTATATTAGCTTCTTATAAGTAATTTGAAAGGTTTTCCTCTTTTTCTATGCTTTGGATCTGTTTCAATAGTATTAGAGGTATCTGTACTTTCAAATTTTATATAGTATTAGAGCTATGTACTCATAGTTTTATTTCACCAGGGAATTACCTAAGACTGGTGGTTTTTCAAAGGTATAAGAGGAGCTGGGGGAATGACTCTTCTATTTCCTCAATTTTATTTTCATCAGTTAAGATATTAATATACTCTGCTCATCTGGGCCAGTTCTTATAAGTTGTAGTTTCTTAGTAAGCCATACATTTCATACAGATTTGCAAATTTATTTGCAAATTGATGAGAATAATAGCACTCATTTCTTTTCATTTCCTCTGTTCTTGTGGTTATTTCTTCTTTCTCCTTGTATATACGTGCCTGTGTATATGTGCCTTCCATTCTTTCTTGGTTGTATTTGTTATTTATTTTTTATATTTTCTAAAAAGAGCCATCTCTGGTATTTTTAAAACTTAATTCTACAACATTTCCACATTCTAATTATTTGATTTTTTTCATTTCTTCTTCAATTTTGTTCATTTTGCTCTTTTTCTTTCTTGTGTAACTCTGGAAAGTTATCATTCAGTATTTTTCTTTTTGTTATCGATAGACATATTTAAAAGTATGTATTTTCTCTTATACCTGGCATTAGCTATTTCTTACTGTTTCTAAGAGTATTTTCATTATTTTATCTTCTAAGTATTCTGTAATTTTATCTTTATTTTCTCTTTAACCCACATGGATCTCTACTAATTATACTTTCGGGGTTTATTGAGGTTTTCTGTATAGCCTAATACTTGGTCAATTTTTTTTGTAGATAATCCATCATTATTCCAAAACAACTTATTGTCTTGGTTTGTAGGTGATAGATATTTATAACAATTACCCTGTTAATTTTGTTCTTTGGGTACAAGATGGCCTTGATTATTTCTGCTCCATTTGCACTATCATGGGCTTTCCCTTCACAATTTTGGTTGCTTACATTTTATTAGTTCTCATCTTTTCATTTATATCTTTGAATATTTCTCTATTTCTGTTATTTGTTCAGCTATATATGATACCTTTTGCATCCCTACCTCTAAAAAGAGAGGATATCAGTATGCATCCACTACCATCACTTTCTCCCTCATTTAAATTTTAGTAATTATACTATTTCTCCATTTTATGATTCTATTACTATAATGGTCATAGGTTTACTTATTTTTTTCCTTATCCTAGAATTAAATGGCTTCAATAGGCACTACCATTTGCTGTTTTTACTCCATTTTTCTCTCTTTCTGCTGAATTTCTTCCTATGACTTTTGAGAAATTTCAAACTCCTTCAAGAAAGCTTTCTTGGAACATTATTCTCTAAGTTCTTGTTAATATATGTTCAAAATGCTTTTCTATGTCCTTTATACTCAAGTGATTGGTTGGCTGGGTATAAAATTCTTGGTTCATGCTTTTCCTAAGATCTTCCCAGGCCCTACTGTGCCATGTGCCAACTATGTGTTCTACTCTGGAGAATTCTGTGAACAGTTGGCTGAAGACAAGACAGGAGATTAAAAACACATAAAAATCTAAAATATAATCTCAAAAAGCAAAGCATTCAAAACAACATCCAATATACCCCAGGTGTATCTGAAAACGTTATCACAGCATATCATATAGTAATGGTATCCATTATATATCCCAGGGTGTTAAGAAATATGCAAATTATTTTCAAAGTTATTTATAAAAATTTAGGCAAATGCATAATTTGTTTTAGAAATACTCTTCTAGTAATTAGAGAACTATTCACATGTTCTAATATTTTAGCTATTATCTGATAACTTTAGCTGATTTGAAAATTTTGTTCTGTGGAATTTTTTTATTTTCTCTGGACTCAAGAAAAAGAAGGTAGTTTTGCTCAAGTGGGACAAAAAGTGTGTTATAATAATATGAGAAGATTTTTTTAAATTTCAGAAAATTCTGTCACCCCACTCCATGTAAACTCCATTTGAGAAACTGTAAATAAGTATCAAACTAGATATATTACCAGAAGAGGAAGGAGAGAGCCTTGCTGGCTGAATTTCTCTTGGTGAGGTGGCTCTTCAGCTGGGTAGATTTTTGTCAAGGTACAGACAGAGGAGGGGAGGATATTTCCAGATCCTGAAAAATGAAATGTTGGTTGGAAAGTGTCACATAATCAGTACGTCTTGTGAGGCCCTTGTCTACAGTATCGACGCTCCTTCCGGCAGGCCTGAGATATGACTCATACCTTTGTCCAGAGGCAGCATTTTCTATTTATGAGGTCTTGAATCAGCAGAGTTGGCAGCAAATAAAGTTACTTCTTCAGTCTGTTATGTGATTAGAGTACTTGAAACAGGCAAAATTTCAAAATGCTATCTTAACCTGATTTCCATTCAGACTGGGGATTGGTTTAAAAAAATTGCTCAATAACCAGCACAGATCTTTTGAGAGTTTTGGTCAAGTGGTCTGCACAGGACTTCGAGAAGCTTGGGCCAGAGTTCCCTTAGGAGGACAAACAGTTGAGTTTGATTTCTATTAACCTTTCTTCAGCCAGTACAAATTCTATTGCCCTGG